>MJUU01072278.1:166343-186588 GCA_002080025.1 Modiolus philippinarum
ATATAACGGTCTATGGTAGGAACCCAACGGGGTTAGAATTAGAGAAATGAATATCGAGATTGCCTTCCCACCGAGGGATTTGGCTGCTCTTCGAATGCACAGATATTACAGACAAATTACACTGCCCACGCCATCTCTGTGGGAGACCCAAGGGATGTAAAATAGAGTGAGCTGCAAATTTATTTTGACACGTAATATGAGAGTTAAGTATATTAATTAACCGAAAGTTGAACATGGAATTGGTGGTGTAATGGTAAACGTGGCAGACTCTCAACCCTTAGTACCTTGACAGTGGGGGTTCGAATCCCACTGGAATCAACAAAAAAATTAATATTTAATATTAAAAGACTTAGACTTAGACTTTGGCTTTGGTTAGGTAGATATATACGACAAAATGACGACGTAACGCTTTATATGCAAAAGGTCAGGGATTACTAGCACTTGCATACCGTATGTCTAATAGACATAAAAAATGGCATCCGTGTTATACAAACAATAACGACTTTTTAGGCATCTCAAAGCCGTTATGACTTATACCACACTTGCACTAGAATATGACCTTATTGCTTAAAAATATAATTCAATTAATACATAAATAAGTAAAAAGTAATAATAACTTTACGTTATTAACGACGACGTGTAAATTATGATTCTATAAATGCTTATCAAACTTTTGGAACCTTTTGTATTATTGGTTCTGTCAAGCTGTATGATAACGACGAAAAACGACGACGTAACACATTTCATGCGAGAGGTCAGGGATTACTAGCACTTGCATACCGTATGTCTGTATAATGGCATCCGTGTTATACAAATGATAACGACTTTTAATTAGTATATCAAACACAGCCTTTATGACTTATACGACACTTGCAGAATATGACCTTATCGCTTCTAATTGTTGACAAATTAATATTATACAGATGACGACATACCTGTTATGATATAACTACATAATAAAGACAAAGAGAAACGACGTATAATTTCAATAATAATTGGGGAACGAGACCCGAAGGGAAGCAAAAAATTACAGTAACATGTGCTTGTATTATACAACTGTTGTGACGAGGGTGTGCCACGTAAAACGAATCTGATTGGCTTAGGTATAAAATTCAAAAGCTGGGGCTAAGTTCTCAAGTTGGATTGTCATTTTCATTGTATCAAGAGATCTCAGACCTAATAAAACACAACCTTTCAATGATTTATAGAAAGGCTTTTCGACCTCAAAGTGTACCCCGTCGTCTTTGTACAAGGTTAACTCATTCCAAATATATTTATCGTGGCTCCATAATAGAACTTCTTTACCATGTTTGCTGCCACTAAATTCAGATTCTAACAGTAAATTTGTAGTGCGTACTCGGTTGTTATAAACAAACACCGAAACATCTCCCTTATGTGATCTTGTTTTTGCTCTAAAGAAAAGTTTACAAACCATGACGATTTCAATATTGTACTGCACCCGTAATATTTCAATCAATCTATTTAAATTGTTTATAACACGACTCGGGTGATTCTGTGGTCGGCTTAAATCATTTTCTGCAACTTGCAGACAAACCACAGAAATATGTGGAAGACTACTCATTATTTCTCGTAAATCATTTATGATGGATTCTATAGTACCACCAGAACGACCCTTTTAATGACATATATCGGATTCCAAACCAAAGTTAATATATTTATTGTCATTTTTCATGTAACATGAAAGTCTAGATATCAAACTATGACCTAACACGATAATTTCCTTCTGATTTACACCCGCCATACTTGTAAAATATATATTGAGAAAATATATACTCACAAACTCTTGAAAAACAAACTATCCACAGTGGAATACACGAGGGGGGGGTAACGTTAAAGAACAAAAGGAATCCATAACCAATCCAATATATCTTAACACACACTCCTCATGCTTTTCTATCAGAGTATTTTATTAAATAGTATACTAAGTTATATTGTTCACTTATGTCCTGATATTAGTTTCCTTTTTCTTTCTTTCAAAATTCCAGTATATTTTTCCACACCCCTCATGCTTTTCTATAATAAAATTGCATTAGTAAACTGGATGTATTTTAACTTACGTCTTGACATAATTTTCTATTTCTGTACGGTGTTTCGGTTTAAGTATACATGTAGTTACCAAGGCAATCATCCTCGTCAGATATCCCTAGCTTATATATCTTTTTAGTATGGTTTTCCATTTTTAGGGATATGACACCTTTAATTTTGTCTTTTAAGTTGTGACCAATATATGCATTTTACGTGCATTATTAATTCTACATTCTGATGTAAGATCTTGCATGAGCGGTGAATTACTATGCGATTTAATATTGTTCAATTTCAACTCTTGTATGAGAGATAAAATATTATTTCATTTTATTTTAATTCAACTCCTCTACGAGAGATGAAATAGTAGTTCAAGTTTTTCATATTCAACTCCTGTATGAGAGATGAATTGTTGATTGTATATTTCTCTATTTCAACTCTTGTACGAGAGATGAAATATTTTGCTGTCTAAATATTATAATCTGCATTGTTATGTGTACTTAATAGTCTGTGGCGGGAGTCTACTACATTCCTAAAATTTTCCATTGAAAATACAATCTGATTGGATTATATCAAAATTTGCATCATTCTATATCCTACGTCACATAATCTATGTAGTATCATGTGTGCACTGTCAAAACTATAATTATATATATAAATCTATTTTGAAGATAGTACACATGTCATTCCTGTTTCTGTAATTCGTCTGCATTAAGTAATATAATTTCAAATTTATTTATTTTTCTTAATTACGTATATTTTATTTTAATGCAATATTGCTCACAACTTGTTTTATTTTTTGACAGAATTAAAGGTGGTCAATATATCCCCAAGGAAAACCAGATTACATATTATTTATTTCATTGTTATCTTGAAAAAACAGACCCTTTTGGACAGCACATCCGTACCTACCTTTATGTGGGAAGTTATCCCCCCCCCCCCCCCCCCCCGTGGCGGAATATCCAAAACATTTTGAAATTAACATATAGCAAAACGTCAAAAAACTTTAAATTAAAATAATAATTCCAGTGAAATTTGAAACAAGTCTTGTACTTTTGGATTTGATGATAGTTATGAAGTAGATATGAGAGCCAATGCATGTTCGCCAATCAAAATTAGTAAACATAAGGACCGCCCACAAAAAGTTGATTTCTCTGAAATCCTGTATTTTCTCCATTCGATAGTATATCAATGCCAGCGATACTTAAACTTTCTGTACCTAACGTACAACATATAATAAAAAGCCACATCTTCTCCATTCGAAAGTATATCAATACCCGCAATACTGAAACTTTCTGTAATTAAACCTACAGCATATAAGAAAAGGCAAATTTTGTCCATTCGATATGATATTGGTGCCTGCAATACTAAAACTTGCTGTAATTCAACCTAAATCATACAAGAAAATGCATATTTTCTCCATTTCATTTTATGTCGATGCCCGCAATACTAAAACTTGCTGTAATTTATTCTGAAACATAGGAAAAGGCACATTTTATCCATTTGATATTATATCTATGCCCACAATACTGAAACTTGTTGTAGCTCAACCTAAAACATTTAAGAACAGGCACATCTTCTCCATTTGAAGTAATATTGATTCCCGCAAGACTGAAACTGCTGTAATATAACCTAAAATAAATAAGAAAAGACAAATTTTGTCCATTTCATATTATATCCATGCAAGCATTATTGAAACTTGGTGCCCACAATACTGACACTTGCTGTAATTTAACCTTTAACATATAAGAAAAGCCACATTTTCTCCATTTGATATGTTACATCGATGACTGCAAGACTGAAACTTGCTGTAATCTAATCTAAAACATATAATAAAATGCAAATTTTCTCTATTTGATATTATATTGATGCCCGCAATACTGAAATTTGCTGTAAATTATTGTGCAAAATATATCGATTTTCATAAATATTTGGTATTTTTACAAGTTGTAGTGTTCTACCTATGGTAGAATACTACAGTATTTTGAATATAAGGTCTTTTTGTTGTGGAAGAAAAATACACCATTCCCGTTTTTGCGCCAAAACGTCGATTGCATAATACCTTTACTTGTGGACTGTTAGCCCCCAAAAACCGATTTATTTGGAAACTTAAAATATCTAAATTTTACATAATTTTGGTCATATCTAAGGAGTATCTCCTTTTCGCATAGCTCTGTCCTTACATGATTTTGGCTTTACTATTGAGATCATATTGGTAATTTGCTCTCTGTCAGTTTTACACATATTTCGGAGTATGGAATTCCAAATGTTTTGATTAAATTATGTATTAATCCAGGAAATGGATTAATATAAGGGATATCAGGAAATGGATTAATATAAGGGCTATTGCCCTTGTTTCCAAATCCCTTGTTGGTTTGTCATTCATTTATATCTTCTGTAATACCATTGTGTTTATGTATACTTGTATATGACTTAGTAACAATAAATATGTTTACATTAAATGTTTTGATATAGTCTGCACTGAAGAGACATAGGTTGTCGAAGTGCGCATATATCTAAATTAACTGTAACTTCGGTATTTTGTTTTTTTAGCCATTTATTTTTACCTAGATTTACATAAAATGTACGGGGAAACTATGGAAAGGCAATTTTTAACTTAATAGAAGTGAACTTTTAATCCATAAGATTTATATATATATATATTTAAATAGATGGTTTTGATATGATCTTTTTTATTTCAACGAAAAAAAGTAAATGCTTTTAACGGAAATATTATTCAAAGTGTATATGTTAAACATAATTACGGGAGCAGGGAGGTAAATTGGGGCAAATTGGGCAAAATTTGACGTTTCACAGTTGTCAGTCTATTATGACGTCACAATGGAGAAACTGTCAAATAATTTTTCCGGCCCAAAAATCCTACCTAATCCGTATTCGACTCTTTATTTTCAACGAGCGATTGAATTGCGCAGCACAACAGTGTCTATGTGGTATGATCAAAGCTCATTGTTGAAGGCCTCATGGTGACTTCAAGATAAAGAACAACAATAAAAGCGTTGTTCATTTGCTTTTTAACCATGTATTTGTAGAGACTTTGTCTCATATGCATTTACCCCATATCCTTTTATTTACTGTCTACCTTAAGTTAACGAGAATGAGAAATGTAAGCAATGTATCATTAATGCATCATTGTGTTATCAATATGAATCAGAATACTGTAAATACTTATTTATGTGACAAAGAATTTATTTCAATTATGAAAAATCAATTTTGTTTTCTTATAGTAAACAGGCACCCGTCACTTGCTGTCAAAGAAGGAGAGTTTTCCTACTCCAATGGAAGCTGTTCTGATCAGAGTGTACAAGATTTAATCAAACAAAATTTTGTTGGCAAACTGAATGATCCGTTAGTGAAAGAAATATTGAAAAGTATTTGCCCGAACGGGTGCATAGTTGGCGTTATAAATGTCACATGTGGTCAGTTAAACGATGCACGGAGACGTAGACGCGAAGTACCTTTGACACATACTATTGTCAAACGATCCACTAATGCTTTGATAGTCAAGTTTGAAATGTCATCTCCATGGGAAAATGGTACAAATCTTATAGAAAAAGAAAACCAATTGACATCATTAGGTAATGTAATAAAGAAAGAAGTGTCCGACGGAAAATTAGATATACCAGGACTTATCACTGGACCTGTTGTTATGGGATGGACTAAACTAGTATGTCCAGTTGGGCTGGATCCTGTCTATGATGACAAAGGCGGATGTGGTAATATATAGTTCAATAATTATAAAATATTTCCTATCAGAGTATTTCCAGCATGTTATATTTTGTTTGATTTATGAAATGTATCTCTACATCTGTATTGATATATTGGATTGTAGAAATATTGTTCGAGATCATATATGCCACCGAGCAGAGAACATTCATTCCCATGCCAAAGAAATTTACCTGGAAAGCTTGGCCTTTTTTTTTTACAAAAAAAGCCTAACTGGTCGGAGTAAAATCGTTTCTGTATCAGTTTTTGGTTTTTAATAGCATTTTAGTTGATACAAAAGTCCCCTTTCAGCAATGTTTATATAATTTAATCTTTTCCATTCAATACTTGTTCAAAATATTAAGGATTTCAAAAGTTATTGAAGAACAAACCGTTTCGAAAATATCGCAGAAGTTCAAAATGTAGCTCGTTGATATTTTTATTCAAAAGCTTTCGAAATATTACATATTTTGGACAAATATTGACTGAAAAGGGTGAACATATTTAGGCATTGTCGAAAGGTCGCATTTTTATGAATGTAAACGTTCTTAATAACTTTAACTCATACACAAACGATTTGCTCCAACCAAATTAGGACTTCTCCAACCAATTACCTGTAGGTTGGACCCCCTGATATACGTCTGTATTTCTTAAAACTTATTCAACTATTCAATGGTTTTGTTGGAAGTGAGATATATGGAATATAGGACATTTTGTTTTTGATACGTACTTTATCACGGCCAGATACCGGGCGAGCTTGATCCGTTACGCCGTGATAAAGCCCGTACCAAAAAATAAAATGTCCTATATTTCTTTTATTGGTAATTCTTAATATTATAAATAGAAATAAGCTGAAATTTCTATTTTAGCGCAATTTATTCATTGTTTATTTCAATAATCTATATGGATTCTTCCTTCAACGTATTGCGTGTATGATCTCAAAGATAGTGCCAAAACATGACGTCAGCATAGCAACCCGCGCGTGACTCCTTCAGTGATCCGATATTTTCGTGACAGTGTCCAGTCGGTGATACTAAGAATATCAGTCTCTGTAGATCAAAGGAAACTCAAGCAAATTACAGATAAAATTGGTTACAGAGCAGAAAATGGCATGTATGATGCATTATCTTTAAATGCCAAAGTGAATGAACAAATATTTGACACACTTTCAAGTAAAGCGATATTTCCAAACGTACATTTTAAAGCATCGTGATTGGCACGTAAACTAGCAGGACAACCTTTGTACGGCTATAACACATCTTGACAAATTGGTAAACATATTGCAAGACCATACAATTGTAAATGTTTAGTGTTTCGAATAAAATCATACTATTTGTGTATAAGTGACTTTTATCCAAAAAACTAAAACTAAAATAATCAAATCAATTGGCATTTAGAGTAATTATACACACCTATATAGAGAAATAAAGGGATACGCAGAGCGGAGCATGATACGACCGCAGTCGACCACTGAAATTGATCAAGTGTAATTTAAAGCATATGTGTACACAGTAAAAAGTTTGTCACAGTAATTAGCTGGACACAAAATGTGAAAATAAACCTTACAATGAGAATAATCCAAAGATAAAATCCCATCAAAATCTGATGAAAAATAGATTTCACATATTTCTTATAATTGCAATTTTGGCCCCTTTGATCCCTTATAGCTCGGAAACAGTAAGGGCTACGCCAGATCTGTTGAACATTACTAAAAGCCTAAAATTAGAGGATTGCAAGGAAGAAAATCCCATCAAAATCTAATGAAATATAAAGATTTCATATATTTCTAATAATTGCATTTTTGCCCCTTTGACCCCTTATAGCAGGGAAACGGTATGAGTTACGTCAAATCTGATGACATACTACTGACAGCTTGCATTTAGATAAATCCAAATAAAAAAACCCATCAAAATGTGATCTAAAATGAAGATTTCACATATTTCTTAAAATTGCAATTCTGGCCCCTTTGACCCTTTATAGCTCAGAAACAGAAAGAGCTACGCCAAATCTGAAAGCCTACAATGAGAGAAATCTGAAAAAAAAATCCCATTGAAATCAGATGAAAAATAAAAATTTAAGGTAATCCACATGTTTGCAATTTTCGTAGCGTTGGGCCCCTGATAGCTTGGAAAAGCAACAAGTTACCGAAAATCTGGTGGTGAAGCGCTATGTAAATTGTTCCTAAGGAATCCATTGCAAAAAACTGCATCAAAATCGGACTAAAAATAAAAAGAAATGAACTTTTGAAATTCGCCTCTTTTGCGCCCCATTTATCTCGTGAACGGTACATGCCACGTGAAATTCGTTGGCATAGTCCAGATTGGAAATTTTCTTAGAAGTTTACTGAAAGAAATCCCATCAAAATCCGATAAATAATAAAGATTCTACAGTCAAATATGTGACAACAACCAATTTAATCCCTTTTGGCCCCTTTTTTGAAACGGGCGGGGCAAGGAACATAAAATTATGACCAGGGCTAAAGCATGTGCCAAGAAACATCATACTATAATTTGAAAATGATCCGTTCACTAGAACCAAAGTTATCCTGTCACAGACGCGAAAATACCCAATTTTACCCCTTTTTGGCCCCTTTTTCTAAAACCGGTATGAGCCACAAATCCGAAATTAAAACCCGGTCTTGACCTTATGCCAAGAAACCTCATACTGAAACGTAAGGATGATCCGTCCACTAGAAACAAAGTTATGCTGGGCACAAACGCCGACGCCGACGACTGCGCCATACCATAATACGACCGCAAAATTTTTGCGGTCGTATAAAAACCGAGATAATTATGTCCATTACTATATTAAAAAAAAATAGAAGTCAAGATTTGAAATTCATTTGCTCTAAAATTAAAATTATTTGTGTGTTTGTGTGTGTTTGTGTGTGTGTGTGTATATATGTGAACTCATCTTCCATTGAATTCAGTCTGAATACATGCAATTTGTAGAGTCATTAAATATAAATATAATTATTCACATTCAGTGATTGTTTTTACTGTAAGAGGTTAAGAAGTTTCTTTTAACAGTTACAACTTCCCTATTTTGTTCAAAAATACAAAACTTGTATAGAAACACGTCGGAATGTGACATTTTTCCTAAACAGTGATGTCATTTAACTGGAAATCCCTTCCAGGCAATACAGGCATGTAAACATGATTACACAAAAGATAGTTGTTCGCTTTGTTATTCTTTTAAACAGTTGGATGCCCACCAGGAAAATATTATAAAGATGGTAATTGTGAAACATGTGAAAAAGGTTATTTTCAAGAAATAGAATACCAAATCAACTGCACACAATGTCCAAATGGAACATCAACTGTTCAAAGGGGATCAACAAGCAGTAGCGATTGTTTAGGTATATATATATATATATATTTATTTGGTTCCTACGATAGACGGTTATATGGAGCTTTCGGCCGCGCTACTGGCCGTCATCAGCATGTTTACTTTGTACAAGACGTAAAAATGGGTAAATCAAACAATATGCATAGTGACGTTACAACTATAGTGAAGAATGAAGAAGTGAGACTAGTAAAAGGAATAGAATACAAATTGAATAAGGTAAAAATAAGGGAAGACAGCAAACCAAAATAGAATAAAAAAAAATAAAATAAAACATAAAAATTAAAAAGAAAAGTTTGGGCAACATGATCACACACACACACACACACACACATACACACATACAAACACACTCATACCGACACCCATGCACACCCACACCAACACATGTATATAAGCGTCTATAGTCAAGAACCAATATATATAAAGATCAAAGAACAAAGAAACAACACCGAAAATCACGCTGTGCCAGATCCAAAGGATACACACTCTGTGAATTAATTATAGACAACATGATAAACAAAGTGAATGACACAAATAAAATAACAGTTGATATTTCGAGGCCTGTCCGGCTCTTCTTCTAAACACAATAAAAAAGTAAAAAAAAATCAGACAAAAGCTATTAACAAAGACTAAACTACGAAGAATCGAGAGTATATATTTGTGGCCCCACCCGTATATATATATATATATATATATATATAGATGACAAAATGATTTTGGTACATCAAATATAAGTCTAATGAGTACCGAAAACAGTTGGAAAAGAAATTCATAAAAGTATTTAGTGCAAGATTAAATTCTATTTAGAACGTTTTCGCAAACAATGACGTTGCGTCACAGATTCCCCATAGCGATTTTGCCTAACGAAGTTGTTAGTCTTGAAAAGTCCCGTGAAGGATTCAAATGTTAGACTATAATTTAATGTACCAAAATCATTTTTCATTGCAATTTTTATCTATATAGTGCTGTACACCGTGTTATCAACATTTTATAATATATATATATATATATTATAAAGGTCTCACAAATTCAATTTCCAGGAAGAAGGATCTCCTCAAGAATTCCTACTTGCCGTCTGAATATTCAACTTATATGGATAAATTATCCCATTTTGTCAAAAAGCATGAAACACAATTGCTAAATAAACAACAACGCAAGTTTTCAAGAGATAGCATCGAAAATATTTTTCCGTCATTAGAGTTAAAAGAACCCGTAAAACAACATTCAAAAAAGAAAAATAGACGGTTTCAGAAAAGTCCACAGATTGAAAATGATAATAAGTCTACGGTTTTAAACGTTTCTGCCAATCTCCTCTCTGAGGCCGAAGAATCTGTTTTATCAAAAGGGCTAGGTTTCTGTCCAACTCCAAGCCATCTAAATGTAAAACAATTCAAAGATGACATGCATGCTTTTTTTCAGACGTTTACGGTTTAAAGAATATTTTGAAAGAAAGCGGGAGGAAGAAGGTACATGTATATCTGAGCATTCAGATTCAGACTCGGAGCCTGATTTTTACGACAAATTCAAAAAGACAAGTACTTGGACGCCCAAGTGCAGTAAATCTAGAGCCCTGGAGTCTTATATTGAAACAGTCCAAGAAAAAGTAGAACTCCAACTACCTAAAGAAAGTCGCCCCATTTCCAACATCACGAAATGCGAAAGAGAAGCACTCCGTAATTTAGAAACGAGAGAGGATATTGTTATCAAAAAGGCAGACAAGAGTTCTACTGTAGTCGTCATGAACACCGATGACTACATTACCGAAGCCAACAGGCAGCTCTCAAAACCCGCTTTTTATAAAAAAAAATTGAAAACTGATCCAACAGAGAAATACAGCGATGAAATTATAACAGTACTCATATCAATGTCCATAAACGAAGAACTAGATCAGGAACTTTTTGAAGGTCTTCTACCTGAAAATCCCAGAGCTGGTTTATTTTATCTCCTCCCAAAAATACCCAAAGAAGGAATTCCCGGGCGACCAATAGTTAACTGTATTGGGCATCCCACAGAGAAAATTTCCCAGTCTCTAGATTTTCATCTACAACCTTTTGTAGAGAACTTACCTTCTTTTGTAAAAGACACGACTGATTACAATAATAAAACACCCTCTGTAGACCTTCCGCCCAACACAATTTTGGTAACTTTAGACGTGACTTCTTTATACACCAACATACCACATGATGAAGGAATCGAGGCCTGTCGTTAAGTGTGGGATAGTAGAACTATAAAATCACCCTCCACTGAATCTCTAGTCAAGCTTTTGAGTTTAGTTCTTACACGTAACAACTTCATTTTCGATAACGAGAATTTTCTTCAAGTTAATGGGACTGCTATGGGTACAAGGGTAGCACCATCATACGCCAATATTTTCATGGGGGATTTAGAACAGCGCATGTTACAGGATGCACCATATAAACCATATAGCTTGCTGCGCTTTATTGATGACATTGAAAGGAAATGCACAGATACAAGATCTAACCTCGATGAATTCATTGAATTTATTAATAAGTATCACCCGTCCATCAAATTCACGGTAACCATCTCCGAAACACCGAATACATTCCTCGATACAACATCTACACTTGTCGATGGCCAAATTGATTTTGACCTGCATTCAAAACCAACAGATGCACACGCGTATCTGCTCCCTAGTAGTTGTCACCCACGACATTGTATAAATGCGGTACCGTATGGTCTGTCAACTCGAATACGACGTATCTGCTCAAAAGAGCAAACATTTAAACAAAGGAGCAAAGAACTTAAACAACATCTTGTTAACAGGGGCTATAAATGAAAAGATGTTGAAAAAAAAATCCAAAAATTGTCATCAATCGATCGAACTCAATTATTACTGTATGGGGGCAAGAAGAAGAAAAATTCTCGTATCCCGTGCGTGACTACCTTCCATCCTTAGTTGCCACACCTGTCTGATATATCCCGCGAATGTATGCCTATTCTCCATGCGTCAACTAAAATGAAAGCCCTCTTCCCTGAACCCCCGCTTGTATCTTTTCGTCGTCCCAAGAACCTGAAAGACATTCTCGTTAGAGCTAAACTACCTTCGGCCGAGATAGGCCGGTTTACAACATGCCGTGATAGACGTTGTAAATTGTGTAAATACAGTTCCACGACTGAAACTTTCCAAAGTACAGCTACCAGTGATATTTTCAAAATCTTTGGACAATTATCATGTAAATCGCCCAATGTCATCTATCTGGTTACATGTTCTGTCTGTAAAGAACAATACGTTGGTGAGACAAGAAATGCGCTCAATCTTCGCATAAACTTGCATCGTAACCATATCGAAAACAAAGATCAGAACCAGGCCACTGCAATCCATTTTAATACTCCAAATCACAACTGGCAAAATATGCAAGTCATCGCAATTGATCAAAATAGATCGTGGAATTTAAACCAGAGAAGATCCAAAGAAAGCTTATGGATTGATCGTTTAAAATACAGTCTTAACATCAGGGTTATAGATCAATAAATGCAGATAATACCAGCGTTAAAAAAATTAAGAAAATATTGCAGTAAATGTTATGTATAAACACCAGCAAATGTTTTTTCACATCACTATAATTGAGGTCACGCCTTCAGTCTCCGAAATGTAGTTTACCTATTTAATTAAGTTTTGTAGTGTAGTTTTTTTGTAAATGGTTTATTGTTTTATTATATATTTTGTTGTTTTGAGAAAGACTCGGATAGAGTTGAATGTAATGATTAATGCCATTTTATTACATAAAATATTTTCTGTAAGATCATCTTTAACGGAAGAAAGTTTCATTTTTAATATGAAACCAGTAAACATCACAAACATGAATACAATGATCTTACAGATTATATTTAATACAAACAACCATTATTGTTAACATTTTTTGCAATTTTATATATATACTTTTTTTTACAATTGTTTTCAACTAAAAAAAATGAGATGTTTTATACAGTTAAAGTTATAACATCCTAGTCACATCTGTTTTGTTACTTTTTTACTTGAAGTTTTAAAATTTTCAATAAACAAATAAAGCAAGTTATTTTTATTGTTTTTCAGTTACTTTATGAATTTGACAGTGTATGCTTGTGCAATAAAAAAGAATCTTTATTCTATTGGGTTATGACTCTGTTGTCAGGTTGTTGCCATTGTCTGTACATAAATTGGTGCAATGCAATACATTTTAATAGCTTCAGCTAACCAATTTTTAATATGAACAGAATGATTCTTGCAAAAAAAGAAATACTAATAATACTAATATATTTATAATATTACAATCCAATCCATTTGTTAAAAAGGGGTTCTTAGCTCACCTGACTCAAAGGGTCACGGAACTATTGCCACCATGAAGCATCCGTCGTTGTCATCCATCATAAACTTTTCTTATTTTCATCTTCTTTGAAAGCACGGCCAATTTGGACCAAACTTGGCAGGGATGGTCCTTGGGTGGTTCCCTTTCAAAATTATATCCGATATCCCTTCCCGCTAAAAATGTTCAGCATGTCAAGGGCTGTCATCTTATGCAGTAGTGACAAGAATCAGGCCACAGTGACCTAGATATATGGTAAGAGTTTAAGTGACAGCTCATACGTCATGTACTATTAGAGATGGGATCAAACAATTTTACATGCAGATGTGATTTAATTTCATGGTCCACTGATACTGATTGAATTTAGGTCAGAGTTCATATCTTAGGCACTATAACAGATAGTATCATGTTATCTTGCATGCAGATGTCTCTAAGAAAGAAAACAAAATTAAACAAGAGTTTGTTCGTCACTGTGACCTACATATCATGGTTCAATGATTGGTTAAAGTTAAGGTCAGAGCTTATATTTCGTGTACTATAAAAGTAAAATAACACACTTCCAAGACATACACTCTACTTGACCTAATTTGGCGGCGAATTGATGCTTTGCATCAATTTTTAGCTTGCGATTACCGTTACAGCTGTACTAGTTCTACACTATAAATTATCTCAAATGCCTAAAATCTAAAATACTCTATTGGCAATTACTAAGCAAATATATAAAATAAGCTGTTGACTGTATTATCAGTTGGAAATAAATCGATACTAATTAAGAATGTCTATTCAAACAATGGTTCAACATTACAATCACCAAAAACAAGTCAGCCTTCAACTGATTCAATCAAATTAGAAACAGGACATTTTGATGTTGTCAATCTATATTTACTATTAAAAACAAATGTCAAATTGAGAGGTTGGTGTGCGGGCCCTATGTTTCAATATGTATTAAAATGCCATTTTATTATATAAAATATTGTCTGTAAGATCATCTTTAACGGAAGAAAGTTTCATTTTTAATATGAAACCAGTAAACATCACAAACATGAATACAATGATCTTACAGATTATATTTAATACAAAAAACCATAATTGTTAACATTTTTTGCAATTTTATATATATACTTTTTTTACAATTGTTTTCAACTAAAAAAATGAGATGTTTTTATACAGTTAAAGTTATAAGATCCTAGTCACATCTGTTTTGTTACGTTTTCACTTGAAGTTTTAAAATTTTCAATAAACATATAAAGCAAGTTATTTTTATTGTTTTTCAGTTACTATAATGAATTTGACAGTGTATGCTTGTGCAATAAAAAAGAATCTATTCTATTAGGTTATGACTCTGTTGTCAAGTTGTTCCCTCTGTACATAAATTGGTCCAATGCAATACATTTTAACGATGGTCACTCTTCAAGTTCATGATATCAAGGTTTTAAAATTAGTATGATTATTTATTAGAACATAGATCATACATCATTTTGGGAGATTTAAGTGCCTGACATTTTGGCGGGAAACCGAACTCTTTTAGATATTTCATTTACTTTGCATTTGAGCAATCGCCCTTTGAAATACAATGAAGATATATCAAGAATTTTGTCAAATTTTGTCAAAAGTTTATTCAAGGTATATACAAACATATTTTGAGAAGAAAAGTGGGGGTCCGTGTGCAAAATTTTCTCATGCATCATGATGGATAAAATATGAGAATTTCGAAAGTCAGAGACAGTTTATCAAACCCGAGGAGTGACCATCCTTAATAGCTTCAGCTAACCAATTTTTAATATGAACAGAATGATTCTTACAAAAAAAGAAATACTAATAATACTAATATATATATAATATTACAATCCAATCCATTTGTTAAAAAAGGGGTTCTTAGCCCACCTGACTCAAAGGGTCATGTGAACTATTGCCACCATGAAGCATTCGTCGTTGTCATCCATCATAAACTTTTTTTTATTTTCATCTCCTTTGAAAGCACGGCCAGTTTGGACCAAACTTGCAAGGATGGTCCTTGGGTGGTTCCCTTTCAAAATTATATCCGATATCCCTTCCCGCTAAAAATGTTCAGCATGTCAAGGGCTGTCATCTTATGCAGTAGTGACAAGAATCAGGCCACAGTGACCTAGATATATGGTAAGAGTTTAAGTGACAGCTCATATGTCATGTACTATTAGAGATGGGATCAAACAATTTTACATGCAGATGTCTTTGAGGGAAAAGGATTTAATTTCATGGTCCACTGACACTGATTGAATTTAGGTCAGAGTTCATATCTTAGGTACTATAAGAGATAGTATCATATTATCTTGCATGCAGATGTCTCTAAGAAAGAAAACAAAATTAAACAAGAGTTTGTTCGTCACTGTGACCTACATTTCATGGTTCAATGATTGGTTAAAGTTAAGGTCAGAGCTTATATTTCGTGTACTATAAAAGTACAATAACACATTTCCAAGACATACACTCTACTTGACCTAATTTGGCGGCGAATTGATGCTTTGCATCAATTTTTAACTTGTATATATATCTAATATCATCTAATCTAGCATTCTGTTAAATATAATTACAGAATATAACACGTGTTGTGTGCTAAAAATAGACCACTTTATATATATAACTCATAATCACACAACATTCTATCTAATGATTTGATTGAATCCATGATGTTATATACACAATAGCATCGTAATTTAAAAACATCTCTACATTCTCTCAACGCAATAAACATCTTGTATGGAAGCCATGTGATGTTGATACCGACGTGAAAAGGTTACACTAGGCTATCGAAAGTTCTTCTTTTGAGGAACTGGACGTAGTCTAGGAGTATCACCTCTGGTTAACATGCTAGGCGCTGTGCCGAAGATGTACAAAGAGTTGAAGGTTCGAATCAAGTCATGGATCAACCAAAAAATTCAGTCTGTCTGTCAGATGATTTTGAGAATGTAAATTACAATGGCATTGTTAGATTAAGACTATAGACACGTATAATTATTCGCCGCCAGGAGGCGGCGAATATATTTGATACGATATTTTGAAACTTCAGTGGAGGAGCACGTGACCAGGAGCAGTTGTTTGTTTTCCATTAGAATCGATCTAATGTGTCCTAATCTTTTACAATGAAGATACCTTTTCAATAAGATAGGAAATATTTTTAAATTATTTATTCAAGAAAATTGTTTACAAAATTATTAATTTAATTTTCATTAATATTATAACTAATGTGAAAGGGAAATCAAAAAGACAAGGGAGACGGGTTATGCTTGCTTGACTTTTCTGTTACATGTCCGAAGGAGTGTGTCTGGATATCATGATGCAGATGCATGACTTAATTGCAATGGTTTTCAAGTTGGGGGTTGCATATTGTTTCCAATTATTATTGTTATTATTACTATTAATTTTTGGTTGTTCATAAAAAAAAAATAATAAAAGATGATAAATACATAAAGCGAGAACCAGCGTATCCGGCGCAATCTTTTTACCAAACACGTGTGCCTCAGATATGGGTTAATTGATATAGGTCAACATAAGTGAGAGTGAAAACAAAAGAAAATCTGTCGAAGTGGGTCAAGATAGCGTGCTTTGGATCCCGATCATTTTAACAAAAATAACAAAAATCATAAAAATGGAACAATTAATAAAATGAATTAAAACCAAACAATAACAATAATGACCTTCAATCATCTTTGAAATACCATCAAGTATAAACACGAGTCAAATTGCTTGACTGCTGTGTAATGATTACTGTTACAGGTGTACTAGTTCTACACTATAAATTATTTTAAATGCCTAAAATTTAAATTACTCTATTGGCAATTACATAAAATATAAAAAATAAGCTTTTGACTGTATTATCAGTTGGAAATAAATCGATAATAATTAAGAATGTCTATTAAAACAATGGTACAACATTACAATCACCAAAAACAAGTCAGCCTTCAACTGAATCAATCAAATGCGAAATAGGACATTTTGGTGTTGTCAATCTATATTTACTATTAAAAACAAATGTCAAATTGAGAGGTTGGTGTACGGGCCCTATGTTTCATTCTCACGGGTGTTACGCTTATAACATTGTATTAAAATGCCATTTTATTATATAAAATATTTTCAGTAAGATCATCTTTAACGGAAGAAAGTTTCATTTTTAATATGAAACCAGTAAACATCACAAACATGAATTACAATGATCTTACAGATTATATTTAATACAAACAACCATTATTGTTAACATTTTTTGCAATTTTATATATATACTTTTTTTTTACAATTGTTTTCAACTAAAAAAAAAAATGAGATGTTTTTATACAGTATAAGTTATAAGATCCTAGTCACATGTGTTTTGTTAGGTTTTTACTTGAAGTTTTAAAATTTTCAATAAACATATAGAGCAAGTTATTTTTATTGTTTTTCAGTTACTATAATGAATTTGACAGTGTATGCTTGTGCAATAAAAAAGAATCTTTATTCTATTAGGTTATGACTCTGTTGTCAGGTTTTTGCCATTGTCTGTACATAAACTGGTCCAATGCAATACATTTTAATAGCTTCAGCTAACCAATTTTTAATATGAACAGAATGATTCTTGCAAAAAAAAAAGAAATACTAATAATACTTATATATATATAATATTACAATCCAATCCATTTGTTAAAAAATAGTAATGGTGGATTACATGATACCCCGCCACGTTTCACAAAATTTCGACGTATCAAGAGGCATAACTCCAGAACCCCTTGGACCTCTGAACCCATATTCGAACTCGACCTGAGTTTTGTGGTGAACAAGCTACATACCAAGTTTGAAGACTGTATGTTATTCCGTTCAAAAGTTATCAGTCGGAAACCTTCGGGGGACGGACGGACGGACAGACGGACGGACAGACGGACAGACGGACGGACGGACGGACGGACGGACACACGACTGAGGGTATCACATAATACCAGGCCACTACGTGTGGCGGGGTATAAAAAGGGGTTCTTAGCTCACCTGACTCAAAGGGTCATGTGAACTATTGCCACCATGAAGCATTCGTCGTTGTCATCCATCATAAACTTTTCTTATTTTCATCTCCTTTGAAAGCACGGCCAATTTGGACCAAACTTGGCAGGGATGGTCCTTGGGTGGTTCCCTTTCAAAATTATATCCGATATCCCTTCCCGCTAAAAATGTTCAGCATGTCAAGGACTGTCATCTTATGCAATAGTGACAAGAATCAGGCCACAGTGACCTAGATATATGGTAAGAGTTTAAGTGACAGCTCATATGCCATGTACTATTAGAGATGGGATCAAACAATTTTACATGCAGATGTCTTTGAGGGAAAAGGATTTAATTTCATGGTCCACTGACACTGATTGAATTTAGGTCAGAGTTCATATCTTAGGTACTATAAGAGATAGTATCATGTTATCTTGCATGCAGATGTCTCTAAGAAAGAAAACAAAATTAAACAAGAGTTTGTTCGTCACTGTGACCTACATTTCATGGTTCAATGATTGGTTAAAGTTAAGGTCAGAGCTTATATTTCGTGTACTATAAAAGTACAATAACACATTTCCAAGACATACACTCTACTTGACCTAATTTGGCGGCGAATTGATGCTTTGCATCAATTTTTAACTTGTAATTATTTCATCTAATCTAGCATTCTGTTAAATATAATTACAGAATCCAATGTATTATATATAACACGTGTTGTGTGCTAAAAATAGACCACTTTATATATACATATAACTCATAATCACACAACATTCTATCTAATGATTTGATTGAATCCATGATGTTATATACACAATAACATTGTAATTTAAAAACATCTCTACATTCTCTCAACGCAATAAACATCGTGTATGGAAGCCATGTGATATTGATACCCACGTGGAAAGGTTACACTAGGCTATCGAAAGTTCTGTTTTTGAGGAACTGGATGTAGTCTAAGGGTATCACCTCTGGTTAACATGCTAGGCGCTGTGCCGAAGATGTACAAAGAGTTGAAGGTTCGAATCAAGTCATGGATCAACCAAAAAATTCAGTCTGTCTGTCAGATGATTTTGAGAATGTAAATTACAATGGCATTGTTAGATTAAAACTATAGACACGTATATATTTATCAATTATGGACTTTTTGCGAAGTCAATATGTTATATATGGACCTGTTAGGTTTATATTGACTGAGGACGAAGTCCGAGGTCAATATATTCCTAACAGGTCCATATTTAACATATTGACAGAGTAAAAAGTCCATCATTTTTATATTACATATGTAGTTCTATGGTATCTCATTACATTTTTGAGGAAAATTTTGTCAATACATCGGAATTTAATTAGAAATAGAACCTTTATTTGAAGGCGGGTGTGGATCTGCCATCATCTAGAATGGGTTACATGAGTGCTCGCAGGATTGATAAATGCCGATATTTCTCTTGTACAAGCAAGCCTTTTTATTAGCGTGTTTACGTGAAGTGGGCAATAAAAACATATAACAACTGTTAAATATCTTTTTTTCATCGATTTCAGTGGTTGCACTGTAAAATCCCCTTTTATTTCATCGGCGGAAACTTCTATTAATGTGTACAGCGTTTTCCAACAAAAATATTTTTTTCATAAGACCTTTCTTCGTGAAAAACTATAGTCTGGAAGTCTAACCAGACATGTAGCGTCAATAAAACTAAAAATAGAAACATAGCGTCAATATACTTAAAAATAGAAACATGGCGTCACTATACCTAAAATTAGAAACAACGCTGAAATATACTGAATATTCTTAAAATCACGTGAGCGTATTAGCCAATGAGATTAATAGGAACTTATGCCATATGTAATAT
>MJUU01072278.1:186612-272419 GCA_002080025.1 Modiolus philippinarum
AAAAAAAAAAAAAAAATATATATATATATATATATATATATATATATAACGTTTAGTTTTTTTTCAAGTTCTATTTTAATATTTTTTTTTAATCAACTTTATTTTTTTTTTTAATATTTTTATTTAATATCTTTATTTAATCAACTTTGTTTTAGGACTTATTCTATTTGTATTCTATTCCTTTTCCTAGTTTAAATTTAAGATTAAAATTTAACCGCTTATATACATGTGTTTGTGTGTGTGTGTGCGTGGGTGTTGGTATGAGTATGTTTGTATGATGTGTATGTGTGTGTGTGTGTGATCATGTTGCCTAAAATACAACGAAATAATCTTACAAAATTTTTATCATCACAGTAATCAATAGCACTATGCATATTTATCCGTCAAGAAATATCATTGTATTGATTTTTTTGTAATTGGTTGCTTTTAACAAATATGTTACTTATGAAAAATAAAGCAATTTGACAGTGCATTTTTGTTATCTTATCATACATTTTTCGCTCAAGCGTCTTTATTGCAGAACAGTCCTAAAACAAAGTTGATTATTTTATTAGATGTATGCCCTCCCGGACATTTTTCCAGTACTGGGTTGATTCCTTGCTCACCTTGCGCTGCAGGACATTATCAATCGCATTATGGATCAGTGACTTGCGAAGCTTGTCCAGACCTTACCTACACTCTATCAACTGGTCAAACAAACATTACCGACTGTCATGGTAAGTACAAGTTCAAAAAAATTAAGTGAAGTATTTCCATGTAGTCTTTTTATTATTATTTCATTTATTATTAAAGTTTTTTTTTTTTGAAATTGTCAAACCAAATAATGTTTTGGTGATATTAATTTATTTAGACATCAAAATAAAGAAAACAAAGGGATCTTGTACGAAATAGAGAAAAAATGTTTTCATTGTACCTATTCGTTGTTAGCAATTACCTTTAGGGACCAGTTATCCCGATAAAAGTACATTATATCCTGAAAACAAAATCAAGTTTTTTGTATAAAATATAGCACCAAGCTTCCACGTATCCCTATTATTCGACGGACCATACACTACGGCAGCTTTGTAACTATTTATAGGATTGTTATATGTGTCTTAGAATTCGGAATTAAAAGTTAATCTAGGTCTGTTAACATCAGTGTTCCATAGGTAATATGTGTTTTTTACTTGACTTTTGCTTAAGTAAAAAATCGCATAGATTTCTTTGTTTTTTATATACGGAATGATATTTTTTTTCAATCTTTTTCCACGTATCATGTAATTGCAATAAATGCCAATGTTTCAAAGGATCTTTCTTTAGAAAGAAAGAAGAAAGTTTGACTTGTCTTGAACTGATACATCAGACATACCGAGATTAATTTCACATTCTAAGTAACCTCGATTATTTAAATTTTCCTTGAAGGTTCTGAATATTTCGTTACGTTAATTTTTCATCATTAGTAATCTAAAACGCAATTGCACGAATCGACAATTTACACAATGTTATGGTAAAGATATACAAAGTTTATCATCAAGCGTATTATAGATGGCACCGAATCTTTTGTAGTTCAAGTTTCAAAGCCATTTTTATGTATGCAATCTGTGTGCCCCTTCCATTTGTTGAATTTTCAATTAACAGCATATCAGATCTCCGTTTGTTTATAGAACCACAGGAGAGATTGGT
The DNA here is from genome assembly GCA_002080025.1 of Modiolus philippinarum. NCBI lineage: Eukaryota > Metazoa > Mollusca > Bivalvia > Mytilida > Modiolidae > Modiolus > Modiolus philippinarum. Next base: position 188,275 of record MJUU01072278.1, read on the forward strand.
AGTGAATAAAAATACTGTGAAAAGATTAAAAATTCAATAAACATAAAATATCTAATTTTATTGCAATATTGAAATTAACTTCCAAATGAATACCGTAGTAAACACCTTCAAGAAATGGATGTCGACACGACATCAAACCGGGGTTTCCTGCCTTCTTACAGAGATAGAATAATTGAAAATGTCCCAAGCTTTATTGATACCTCCTCTCGCTCCTGAAAAGTATTTGCCAACTCTTGTCTCACGAAACCACAGGCTTGTTCAGAACAAATATTAATTTCATAGACCACAAGTATATAGAAAAAAACCCTATTACTGTAAACCGGGAAATTTTCGCGCCGTCTTTATTTCGCGGCAAATTGATAGGATTTTAGTTCGCGCAGTTTTGAATTCGCGTTGCCAAATTGTTTACCATAGACTTCAATAATAGACAAGTATATTCGCGTCGTTTAATTTACTCGCTTCCATTCCAAACGCGAAAATCGCAAAAATAAAACTGCCGCGAAAATTTTCCGGTTTACAGTAATTTTAAAGTTTAAAGGAGCATAACTCGAATAATGAGCACGATGAAAATCCTCGACCAAATTCAGTTAAATATATATGTCCTTGATAAATACAAAGTTTCATGAAATTCCTTTGAATAATTACAGAGGAGTTACGCTAACACGCGTATTGTCAAAACACCTATTAAGTTCTTAGTTCAAAGGGGCATAAATCATGGGAAAATTCCCCAACAATATGTACATATTAAGATCTTTGGTACATACCAAGTTTCGTAAAATTCCGTTGAACAGTTACAGAAGAGTTACTCTCACAAGCATATGGTCAAAATACCTATAACTCATTGAAAAATTTCACAATGAAGATACCCCGAAATTATATACACATTTACATATTATGTCTTGCAACGTACAAAATTTCGTGAAATTTTTACAATCATATGTTAAAAACAACTATTAATTTCTAAGTTGAAAGGCCATAACTTTGGAAAAACATGTTGAGAAATCCCCAGCAATATGTCCATCTACATATTATGATATTCAATTATATTCAATCATGATATTCAATTGAACAGTTACAGAGGAGTTGCGCTAACAAACATATGGTCAAAACACATTTCCAAGTTAAAAGGGCAAACTCATGAAAAAAAAAATGCACAAAGAAAAATCTCCGACAATCTGCGCTTTTAAATATTATATCCTTGATATATACAAAGTATCATGAAATTATGTTGAACAGTAACAGAGGAGTTGGGATTACAAGCATATGGTCAATACACTTGTTAATTTCTAAGAATAAGAATAAAGGGGGCATAACTCCATGAAAAATAACGATGAAAATTTGCACATTGACATATTATGTCCTTGCTACATGCAAAATTGCTTAAAAGTGCTTTAAACACATACAAAGCAATTACCCTTACAAGAACATAGTGAAAACATGTATTAATTCCTCAGTTCAAAGTGGCAAAAGTCATGGAAAAATTCCACGATGAAAAATTCCCCGCTAATATGATTATCTACATATTATGTACTTGCTACAACCAAAGAGTTGTGGAATTCTGTTGAACAGTTACAGAGAAGTGAAGTGGTGCTTACAAGCATATGTTAAAGCCGACTATTTATTTCTAAGTTCTAAGGGGCATAACGCAAGAAATGTACATGATGAAAAATCTCCGACAATATGCACCTTTACATATTATGTTATTGCTACATATAAAATTTCGTGAAATTTAATTTAACAGGTACAGAGGAGTTGCGCTTACACATGTTATAAGCATATGGTTTAAAACACATTTTTATTTCTAAGTTCAAAGGGGTATAACTCCTGGGAAAAAATGCACAATGAATATGCACCTCTGCATGCTAAATACAAGGATGAATGAAATTCTGTTTAACAGTTATAAAAGCAAATCTCAAAACACCCATTGGTGGATCCAAGGGGGGGGGGGTCCGGGGTTGGGAACCCCCTTTTCTGGACAATCATGTATTTTTTAATGAATATCCTAGTGTTTTACTAAGAAAAAAAAACAAAAAATTTCGCGCCTTGCTCCGCTCCGCGATATTTTCCTTCACTTCTGTTTGGAACCCCCTTTTCAAATTGCCTGGATCCGTGCAGACACCTATTAATTTCCAAGATCAAAGGGGCAATGCACGATGAGAAAAACTACATGTTATGTCCTTGCTACATACAAAATTTTGTAAAATTCTATTGAACAGTTACAGAGGAGTTGCGCTTCAAAGGATATGGTCAAAACACTAATACATTTCTTAGCTCATAGGGGCATAACTCATGTAAAAATTGCACGATGAGAATTCCCTGACAATATCATATATCATATATTATGTCTTTGTTACATACAAGGTTTCATCAAATTGAGTGAATAGTTACAGAGGAGATATGCTAAGAAGATCTGGCAGCCGCCCGCCCAACTGCCATACATCACCATTTAGTTTAACCTGATTTTCAAACGGGAAAACCCGGATAAATGTCACAAATCCAGAATACATGATAATAAAGATATCATATATAGATAGCGAACGTAAATGGAAATGACGATACAAACAGCACATTATACAATTTCCACAGTGTAAAACCCTTAAAAAACGGGAGTGTCTTTTGTTGGTTCTGAAGGGTAGGCATGTTCTGATTCACATATGACATCCATCATACTGTAAGAGAAAAGTCTGGTGTAATGTCAAAGTCGGTAGGTGTCAATCTACTATTATCTCGAAATATAGTGAAAAATGAAGTGGTATGTTGAAAAATGAATACAAACACATACGATGACAAGACAAAAAAAGTAAAATGCAAACTTATTGGAGTATTGCACTCTTTATCATTTTTATTTTAATTCATAATTATATCTCTACTTTAATTTTTTTCAGAAATGGATTTCTCATTTTCTACAAAAGAAGCATCCATCATACTTCCAATATCGGCGAAACAATTGACTGATTTTAGTATTGGGTTCTACATTAAATGCCTTCACACACAAGACCATAGTGTTTCAGTCATGATTAATAATTTCAACATATTCGTTGGTAGTCGAATTAACATGTCCATAGCCGGGTATGAAAAATTGTATATTCCTAAATTTAACTATATGAAAGAAAAAATATGAAAACAGGGAAAACGAATAATACTGATTTCTCAAAAGTCAAAATTCTGAATTGGTAGATAATTTAAAAAATTAACAAAATACAATGTTGCGGTTGTTCTAAAGATCAAAGAAAGCTTGTATTCTTTCAAAAAAAAATACTTACCTTTGTTTCAAGACTACGCTGATATTTGTGACAAATATAATGAGTTAAGAACAATTTCATAAGTTTAGATTTAATGTATAACTTGGAACCAATATTCCTTAAATTTCACCATCTATGGATATATGTCAGGGTAAATATCAAAATACAAAACAAATAAACACCGAAGTTAATGTTCATTTAGTTTCTGCAGAAGGCTCATTCTCAATTTTTGTGTCGTAAGTGCAGGACAAAGAACAGAAAGATAGAAAAAAAACAAACAAATTTGTGAAAGAAACTTCATTTAGATCTAGCTGTTTGTTTCTACTTTATATAATGAGCAGGTATTTGTATTCTGCATGTACAATTTACTATCATTTTCATCTCGTCTAATCATAGCATCAGTGTGTGCTATAATTTGGTGTAAGTCTAAAGTGATACACAACTATATCAAATTAACGTTATTATTATTATATAACTTAGGCAAAACAGACTTAAATTGATCAACTGACGAAAATGTCAACAGCATTTGTGATCTGATGTTTTTAAAAATTATGAGACCTTCATAGACTGTCAGAGATCTTTTACCTGGACACAAAATAACAATTTATACACAAAGATTTTATTTGTACCTGACTACCCCGTTGTACATAATTAATTTGTACAGCAAGCAATATGTCAGCTGTATGAGAACGAGAATTCAAATATATATAAGTAAGAGAAGAAACAATTAAAGGTGGAAGAGACAACCGGGGCAACGGGTCATGACTGCAACCGGGAAATGAGAGAAATAGGTAGGGACAAGAAAATTAGCACTCTATTCGACTCCACGCTATTCATTTTATGTACAAACACCGTAAATGAACAAGAATTATATAAACAAATAATGTGAGAAAGAAGACTTAATTAGACAGGGATAAAAACAAATTACTACGATTTTTTGTTTATGAAATCCGGGTATAATGTACATAACACTCTTATCTAGGAACTTTCTCTTGATCGCTCCAAACCCACTCATGATCAGTTATTGTTACTTTTGATCTCTCAAAACCGTTCAAAAAATTACCAGTTGATTTGAAATGTAGACTGACAGACAGGAATAATTTTGGTGAGGTAATTGGGGTGTTAATTCATTCTTTTGTTGAAGAATTGGACACTTTCACAAACATACTGTGGACAGATTTACATTGCAGAACACCTTGTATACCTTACCTGTTTTTTTTTTCTGCTGAATGTCTGTATGTGTTACATTTGCTGACATCACCTGCATCTTTTATCACCACAAGGTTTGCACTGACCAAGTTGTGACAAGTTTTGCAGAAGGGCTGCTGGGACCTAAGTATCCTTAATGTTTTTGATCGTCTAAAAGCAATTATTGGTGGTTATTGTTTATTATTGGAAATATTTTGAATTGTGTTTTTTTTTTTTTTTTTTTGCATTTTCCAATTTCATTCCAATGATGTCGGACCAAGTACGAAACTTTTATCAACGAAGGGTGATACGAGAGGACCAAGGAAACTCTTTTATTGACCCTCTTACCTTTTCTTGAAGGAGCTCGTCTCTGGTGTCTTGACGTGCTCTATTGAACCCTTTCTATATGATGTATCAGAGTACCCTCTTGATATTAAATAGTGTCTTAAGTCTCCAAGTCTTCATTTAGTTAAGTTATATGTTTAGAAAATGCGTTTTACTCTGATGGCCTGGCTTTACGGTATGCTGTTAAAACTGTGTTTTGAGTGGCACTTTGATGATGACAGAAAATGATGTTTGTCGGTCGGTTTTTAGTGTATATATGTGTAAATTAATCCCTCTTTGATAGTGGTTGTAGTATCAAGAAGGATATTTTTGATTTTGACACGTCATGGGTAGATTTGATAGATGGATGAATAGAATTATCATAAATAAAAAAAATCGTCTAAGTCTTCCTCCGCATGTGTCTATTTCGTATCAGCGTAGGTTTTTTGGTGCGGTTAAAAGTCGCCTATATATAGTATTCACCTGAAAGCAAAACAACACCAACATTCCCGACGTATTGGATCTGAAAAGATAAACGCTTCGTGAAAATAATAAAACAAAAGTAGACTGAAGTGAACAGTGATTCTTGACCAAACCCTTCGGGACTTTTTGAGTTTAATTTTTCTTTCGTAGTGCGACAGTGTTCTACCAGCAGACAAGGCTCCTTGAGCTAGCCGGCAGTTTAGCGGCGAACACCCCTCGACCCATCTTTCAAAATTACATATTGTCTTTTTCTCTCCTTTCAAGATTGTGGTTATGGAGTTAGTGGTTTACCTGTTTTGGGGTTTATTCGTATGTTTTTATACTTTGGGAAACGGGACAGATAAAGGGGAGGATTGGGTACCTATAAACCAGTTTAACCCCACCGCTGGCTTTTGCTAGTGCCGGTACCAAGTCCGGTTGTTCCGAGCTCCTATCGTTGTCTACGTTTACCATTTGTTATATTCGTGTTTTTCGTGTGTGGTTCACTGGCAGATTGTGGCATGCAATTATAATTTTCAGCCATTGTATGTGTTTCCTATGATCCATTTACTAGTATTTAAACGCATTGATATTTTGATACCTATCCGGTTCCTTATCATAACACATGAACAAGCAACAATACAAGTGAAAGGGACAGATGGTATTGATTTGCACTGGAAAAAGTAGAAATGGACATGTGCCATTCTAAGTAGGCGTCCATACCAAATAAACATATTTAGATTTTAATGCTCGAATCCATGAAAAGGTCCATTGCTTATTGTTATACCCCGCCACACATAGTGGCGAGGTATTATGTGATACCCTCAGTCGTGTGTCCATCCGTCCGTCCGTGTGTTTGTCCGTCCCCCGAAGGTTTCCGACTGATAATTTGTGAACGAAATAACATACTGTCTTCAAACCCAGGCCAAGTTCAATTTCGGGTTCAGAGGTCCCAGGGGTTCTGGAGTTATGCCCCTTGAAACTTTGCAATTTTGTGAATTTTAGGGTTTCCGATTGATAACTTTTAAACTAAATAGCATACTGTCTTCAAACTTGGTATGTAAATTGTTTACCACAAAACCCAGAGGTTCTGGAGTTATGCCCCTTGAAACTTTGAAATTTTGCGAATATTTGGGTTTCCGACTGATAACTTGTGGATGAAATAACACAAGGCCTTCAAACTTGGTATGGAAGTTGTTTACCACACACTCAGGCCAAGTCTAATTTATGGTTCAGAGGTCTAAGGGATTTTGGAGTTATGCCCCTTGAAACTTTGAAATTTGGCAAAATTTAGGGTTTCCGACTGATAACTTGTGAATGAAATAACACAAGGCCTTCAAATTTGGTATAGAAGTTGTTTACCACAAAACTCAGGCCAAGTCTGATTTTTGGTTCAGAGGTCCAAGGATTCTGGAGTAATGCCCCTTGAAACTTTGAAATTTGGCAAAATTTAGGGTTTCATACTCATGACTTGTAAATGAAATAAAATACTGTCTTCAAACTTGGTATGTACATTGTTTACAACAAAACACAGGCCAATTTTAATTTAGGTTCAGCGGTACACATAGTTCTGGAGTTATGTCCCTTTCAACATAGAAATTTCCAACGTGGCGGGGTATCGTGTAATGCACCATTACTATTTTTTCTACTTAGGACTGGTAATAAATGAAAAGATTATGAAAATTTGAAATAAGATAAATCATGTTTATCATACATCGGCAAACGAATACCGAAGCAAGAACGAGGAAAGGGGAAATTCTAAAATCACAAATCAAAAATCACGTCAATTCACAGCAACACGAATTGAGACAGTATGACAAAGACATAACAAATAAACAAAAATAAACAAGAACGCTACAAAACTAAAGCACTAGCAGTGTGAATGTGACGAGAATGGAAATAATGTCAGAATTTTAAAACTTTTTTCTATGTGGTAAATAAAAAAAAAACCCGCAGTTACTGTTAACTTTATTTCTGGATATGAGCATTTCGACAACATTTGTCTCTTCAGTGCAGATTAAATCAAAACATTTGGAAGTCCATAAACCGAAAAACTTGTAAAAACTGATAAAAACAAATAACCAATAAGATTATCTTAATAAACATTTCTAAATCCATGGGGCCGACGAAGGTTCTTTTTCCAAATAAAGATAAAAAAACTTCCCCAACTCCATTCTCTATTTCCAGTATATAAATGTCATATTTTGCCATTAATACACATTTCATAGCATTCTTGATCCTACCCCACCATAAAAATAAACACAGATAAAACGATACTAATTAATCAAATAAATAATAAAAGAAGCAAAAAAAATAAATAAATAGTAATGTTGTAGAAAATACGTTTTTAAGTGCCATCTGCATTACATTGTTACACTTCATATAAAAGGATGCCAATGAATTTATAGACAAATGCTATTCATTGAATTTAAAATATTTTACAGGAGTCTATTCCGCAATTTAAGTCCCTTGTATAACTAAAATGATATGATAATTTGATAGGACTTTCTTGTTTTAGTTACTTTTGTTTATATTTAAGTCGAATTAATTTTATTGCTACAAAGGTATTACTCAAGTTACTATTACACTCAGAACCAAATTTATTCATAATTTTAATTGAGTGTTTCCATTATTGTAGTCATTCAATTAGTGTCGTGATAGATCCCACGACTTGGACACATGTTGGAGTTACATGGGAGTCTGAAGGACAAAATGCAAAAATTTACGAGAATGGACAAATAGTGGCATTTGAAGCATATCACGCAGTGTCAGCAAAGGAAATGGAAATTCCCGTTGGTAGTAATGTTGACATAATTGTTGTTGAACTTGGTAAGATTTGTCTTTAAAAGAAATGTAAAATAAAAACTTCAAAAATCTTTTTGGAAGTTTGCCAAAATTCTAAAACATTTATTCTGTACTGATTATATTGTCTCCCTTTTCTAATGACGTTACCGAGTTAATCGTGCGTCTGTCGTAGACTTTTCATTCAAAAAATCAAAAACGAAAGGGCCAATTAGAACAACATTAATGATAATTGTTCTTGTGATTTAATATCCACCTGCGGGGAAAACAGGATAGCAATGGATCCTATGAGGAAACATGTTCAAATATCCCTTAAACTACATGTCCACTAATGTTAAACTGTCGCATTGGTTCGTAAATTTGTCCTTTCAATAAAGATATCAGGTAGGCCCGTACCCAATTCAATATAGCGCCAACGGGGAACATAGTTAAGCATAGGGTCTTAAGGAAAAACATTCGAGGAAAGACTTCTCTGAAATTACTAGTACAACTAAAACCAATGGTTTTTTATGTACTCTTTCAAAAACAATTTTAGTAGGGGGTTCGTACCATTTTCCAAGTTTGCCTCGAGCGGGGAACATAATATAACATTTGACCAAATGAAAAACCTATTCTTAGAGATATCCTTATCTGATACTGGGGCACCAATTAGAACCATATGAAGATATACGTTCATCGGTCCCAACTACAAGCAGCAACATAGTTTAACACTGGCGCTCTGCTTGCAAATACATTCAAAGATTTCAAAGATCATTTTCTCTGAAATGAATGTTTAATTTGCATCCGATTTAGTGAAAATGGTTCGTAAACACAAATATTTGGCATTTACGCAACTCTACCAAGATCACCTATAAATATCCATCCAATGTGGCTGTCAGTAAGTAACACTGGATCTATGGAAAAAATAAAGAATAACAAACAACAAAATAACGAAATAGCATCTCCTTTTAAACCACTTTTCAAATTACAACCAAACGTACTTACAATGATTTGTAGATGTTACTTCAAACAACAGGTTACTGCAGGTCTGTTCTTCTTCTAAGATAGCCTCCAGCACGTTACATTATTAAACAACAGACCTCAAGGAATATATGAAATATTCTCAGAAATTACTATCCCATTCAAAAACCATACTGGTAAATTGGTTCCCTGATTCATCCGCCAGATCCCAAACTCAACAAAGAAGGCTACCAGGGATAAAATTATTCAATACTAAATCCTAAGGAAACAAATTCAAGTTCAAACCAAATATCCAATTTCAAATGAACTTGGAAACAATAGTTCTTGTGTAGACCTCTTTTAAAAAGTATGTCGGACAGTTTCGTGAACCATCCAAAATGACAACTAATAGATAGAATAGATTGATAGAGGACTCTGTCGGGTTAATATTTCATATTCTAATATTTCATATTCTAATGTTTTATTAGTCATTTAAAAAACTGCATAATATATATGTTAAGGTGCCGTTTTCAACTTACTATTAGGGTTTGGGTGTTTGCTGAACAATGAAAGTGTTCCATTTGCGGAATCTTACCATGTCATTTAAGGACTTTTCTCACTTTACTCCATATCCCTTTATTTTTGTTAGATTATAATCAGATGAGCTATACAGATTCTTTCGGGCTGCTGCATTTAAAAATGTATTATTAATTATTTGTAATGTCAAAATTTGTTTACTTGTAAAATTGAATCTTAATATTTATTTTAAAAAGAAATATGTGAAGTGCACAATTTTCGATTTTTATCTTTGAAAAGACCACTGTGTTTTCTTGTTATTAGAAAGTTTTTACAGATACGTAATCTCGAGCTACAGCTGGAAGTAAAATTATTCAATCTTTGTTAACCATTTTTGTTGACGATTTTATAAATTAGATTAACTGCAAATGGAAGAACAAAATATCAGCGTATCAATGCTTCGAAACTTGGAATTCTTTCAACAAAATTAATATTCATGAGAAAAATATCTACGAAGCATTAGCTACAAAATGTAAATTAATGTATATGTCTTATCGTTTAAATAGTACAAACGAGAAAAAAATTACTTAGTTGATCATTGCAAAAAAAAATATTGGATGCTTTTACATGTAGATATCATAAATGAAATTATTCGATTTTAAAACTAGAGTCTTAAACAATTTTTCTTACTTTTCAGGATGTTCTTTCACTGGATTTTTCCTTACCAATGATTTACTTAATCAAAAAGACATGACTAAAGTTCAGACAAAATGTGTTCGCCCTGTTGAAAACGCCATACATTCAATGGAGAGTATAATGAGGACAAAGGGAAAAGGAATCGAGTTAACACATTCTAAATGTGATGGTAATACTTTGTAATATTCAAAAAGGTTTGGCAGGCATGAAAAAATTGGGAATTCCAAATATTCAAAACGGGTAAAACGAATACAAAGATGGTAGTATGGATGAGGAAAGCTTGTCTATAGTAAATGCAGATTTCAAATTAGTTTTAATTCTGATATTCTAAATATTTTACACTAATACTGCTGATTAAGACTGACATGCATGCTTTTTCTTTATCAAGATCCCGAGATGATTTGATTTTAATTACTAGGATCCTTGGCCAATCATTTGTCTCATTTCTTTCTTGTTCATGATAGTAGTCGTTAGCAAGTAGTTAGCCTATTTTCCGTTTTGTTCATAAGTTTATTTTAATATATTGAAGCAAGATAGAAAAAGAGAAGAGGTTAGAGTGATATACCCTACTCTTTGCTTTTGTGAGTGCTTGTATAATGTTATGCTTATGAGATTATAAAATCTGGAATATTTTACTACGCCTCCTTGTATTTTAGGAAATACAAGGTATTTCCTAAAGCTCAATAGTAAATAAATTGTGACACCCCATCTTTGATAAATCTAAATATAAGAATTACTGGATGGATTATCTCTAAAGAGTTTTGAAATGTTAAAATTGCTTTATTTGGGAGGGGTCGGATATTCTCAATTTACCGGATTTGTCCAGTTAGCAAAATTATTTTACAAAATATAATGAAAATGTTAAAGTTAAATAATGGCAAAAATGTCCAGCGAAACAATCATTTAAGCTCACCTGACCAGAAGGGTCAATCTGAGCTATTGCCATTACTTGTCGTCCATTAGCTTTTACTTTTTATCATTTCCTCATTAAACCACTGGAGGAAATTCAACCAAACTGTACATGAATGAGGAATGAAACGTCCTTTACAATAACGGCTTATACCGTTTCGGTCCGACAAAAATAGTCCGCCAACGCAAAACTAAGTTTAATATGAGACCTTAAGGGAAAACATTACTTTCATTATCTACACTGAAACTATTCAAACAAATTTACTTAAACTGTACTGGAATGAAAAGATCCTTTGCAGAATTCCCGTTTCGCCAGCTGGGAACATAGTTTAATATCGGCCCTATGAGAATTTTTATATCAATCACCTCTTCCAAAAACCGTATGGAGGAAATTCAACCTAATTTTACAGAAATGACTTTTGTGAGGTCTTTCACAAAGATTGATGATTTTGTTGCTATGTGATAACAATATCAGCACAGAACATAGATAGCATGTCAAGCATTTTGTAAGGTGAGTAAGGCCATACAAAAAACTAAATACCGAAGTTACTGTGAATTTACTTTCTGCATATGCGCATTTCGACAACTTATGTCTCATCAGTGCAGATAAAATCTAAACGTTTGGAAGACCATGAACTCAAAGATGTTTAAACTCTGATAGAGAACAAATAACAAAAGTGATCTGAATGTGAAGCCAAAATCAGCCAAGGACAGAGCTTTGCATGAGGGAGATACTTCTTAGTTTTCAATAAAATTTACAAATTTTTAGATATTGTAAGGTTTCAAAAATAATCGGCTTTGGGGTCCTCAGGCCATTTTTCAGAAAAAATGATGAGGCATGGAGGCAGAAATTTTTTATTTTTATTGGTTCAAAATCATGATGAGTCATCTTTTTACATTGCTGAAATGCCCAAAAAGTAATGAGGCAGGTGATTTTCATTTTTTTTTATTTGAAACTTAAATAAAAAAGTAAAATTAGCTCCCAGAAAAGAGATGAGGCAGGTGCCTGAGAAGCTAATGTATTTTTTTATTTTGCCTAATACAGCCTCAGTGTCTGAGCTTCTATTGAATAATGATTTGACTGATTAAATGCATTTTTGAATTTTCTGGACTCCATTGAGACTAGATAGGCTAAAATGTAACATGGCAGTCATATTCTTAAATAGTTTTGAGTAAAATGTCAGTTTTGATCTAATTGTGCTGTAGTTTCAGTGAAATTGCTTTAATGTGTTCTTTATAAAGACCAATGTTAATATATGTGTATGTTCCACTATTAGTTATCTAGGCTTTGGTGCAAAGTTTGGTTTTTCTTGGAGCACCTTTGAAAATGTTTTATAAAGAGTATGTTTAACTTTATTCATCTATTGCGGTTATCTAGTACATAGAAACGACAAGTCAAAACAATTTAAAAAGTAATGTTGTTACCAAGGTCCGACCTGTGACAGATCCTTGAATATGTCTACACTAGGGTGCAATATTAAAAATATATTTACCCACTGGCAACAATTTTGGTAAAGTTACGTACCCGCAAGAGATATTTTTAAAGGGCTATTTCGTAATTACTTTGACCAAGTATGGGTACAGTTGGCGTTGTAAATTGAAATATAAAGTCTACGACAAAACTTTTACCCTAGTTTAAGTAGGTGAAAAATAAACTATAGATATTTACTTCCCTATAGTATTGTACCGGACCAAATTCGCAGTAATTTTCTACAAATTGCCGGCAACTTATGCAGGCATATCAATTGGGAATATAATTAGGTATGATAAATTTACAGACAAACATATGTGACCTTTTTATACCCCCTGCATAAGTGGGTGGTATATAGTGGTCATGGTGTCCTTCTGTTCGTCCGTCCGTTCGTTCGTCCATCCGCCATAGTGGTACACACTTTGTGTCTACAACTCCTCCTAGACCACTTGATGAAATTCACTGAAATTCTCTGGAATGAAAGATGGAGAGTGGTATATAATTTAGTGAGCTTTGTCTAGTTTGAATTGGTATTTTACTTTTAAAAGACTTATGAAAATGTTTATATAGATGGATTTAAAGTAAGTGAGAACCAAACCGTCAAACGAATAATCCAAGGACAATGGCAACATCGGAAGAATAAAGACATAACATGAGTACGGAAAAGAAGAAAAATGAAGAAACACACACGTATAAGATGAACAACACGGACCCAATAAAAAACCATGGGCGAGATCAGGTGCACCGGTAGAGTAAGCATCTCACTCATCTTATAGACACAAAATTTGTTTTTTCTTGTAACACCTTTGAATATGTTTTATAAAAAGTTTTATGTTGAACTGTATTAATCTATTACGGTTATCTTGCTAAAAGTGTCGAAAAACCAGAAAAAAATCGAAAAGGGACTATCTACATACTGTTGAAACCAAGTTTTAGAGTCAGATGACATATCTTTGAATATGTCTACCCTAAGGTCGAATATTAAACAATTTGTCTCCAATTGCAGCAATTTTGATAAAAGTACTACCTGCAAAAAATATTTTTAAAGGGCTACTTCAAAATTAGTTTGACCATAAGACACCCTCATCTTGAACATGTCATTCCGGTATAGGAAACAACAATCTTAACTTTTAGAATTTGAGAACGTACACTATCTTCCCGTTTTATGATTTCTTAATCTATATCTGGATATATTCAGCAATGATTCCTTCAGTAATATTTTTAGAAAACATCTCAGTAACAAGTCGCTTTTCTTAAAAAACCAAAATCCCGAAATGACTGTGAATTTATTTTCTGTATTTCGACATCTTATGTCTCATCAGTCTCAACATTTCGAAGTCTATTGACCGAAAAGCGTGTAAAATGCTGATAGAGAACAAATAACCATAAGGATCTAAATAGAAAAGCCAAAATTCAGCTAAGGACAGGTTCTTTTAATATATTAATGAGAAAAATAAGGTTTGGTATACATACTTCCAAATAGGATGTTGCATGTCTCAATATTTGCAAAATGCTCAGGTTCTGTACCTTTACGTTTTAATTATTGGAATCTTTGGACCAAAATATAATTGAATGAAAAAATTATGCAGTAATAAACGAACATAAAACTTGCACTATCCTTTCAAATCAATAAATACCGAAGTTGCTGTGAATTGATTTTCTGCATATGCACATTTCGACAACTTATGTTTCTTCTTATATAACTACTTTCTTACTTTTGAGACACAAAAGTTCCTATTTTTAGCGGCGTGAAATTTCATTGTCTTACACTTGTGCAAGACAAAGAAAATCACATGCAGTTTGAATTGTGTTTTGCACTTTAGTGTCTGTGGCCTACATCTGTTTTCAATGTATACAGTCTACGTATTATGAAATTGTTTGTCGTTTCAAATAAAAATTCAAAGCAACAAAGGAAAAAAAAACTAAAACAAAACATTTCGCGCTCGGGTATACATTCCAGATTTTAAAACGTAACTCAATTTGTAAACTGACGAATGGGGGACGAAATAACTGTGTGGATGTTAGTATAGATTTGAGATAATATAGCGAGAAATAAAATCAAACACAAGTGAAATTACAAAACAACAGACTGCATCCTCGGGTAAGTATTCAAACATCTTGTACTCGGCAAGTTTCGTTTTAGACTAGAAATCTTACCCTTGGGTGTCTGAGATTTTCTTGTCTCGCAATTCCCCTGGTGTTAGATTCTATAATTATAATGTCTGTATTTAAAAAGAAAAAACAGAAACACCTACAGTGACTGAAAATTACAATAACATGCCAAAATCCACGAAACAACTGCACTAGATAAACACCAATAAAAGATAAAGGGCAAACTTAAACAACGACAGAAATGGGGATATTCGACGCTGCAAAATTATAAATCTTAAAATCTACAAAAGATTAGCTAGGGTGAAGAAATAACTGATCAAAGGCGAGTTTTGGCATACTACATTGCATATATTGCTGACATTATTTTACACTGTTTAGTATAGATTACATGAATCAGTACTTACAATATCAGTTCCATGGAAAGTATCGTCACAAAGCATTTCTATCTTTTTTTCAATTTCACTATATGCTTTTTGTTTCTTGGATATTTATGCGAGGCTATAATTAAAACATCAATTTTAATTTATGAGTGTATTATGTGCTGATTTAAATAGCTGACATATAATTCTAAGTGCACATTAATCTACAACTGTAAGCGAAAAGAAGCTGTCTGTACTTTGAACTTTATGTATAGACGCAAGCCTCTTTGAATGGTCTTGAAATCCACATCCTTTTTGCTTGCTCTATGCCTGATATATTTTAGCTATTGATGAATGTAAAAGTGGTCCCTGTGGTAACAATAACCTCTGCATGAATAAGATAGACGGTTATGACTGTGTCTGTAATGGTGGCTACAGTGGGAGAAATTGTGAGATTCCACCAGACTTTTGCCGTGATAACAGCTGTAAAAATGAAGCAGTTTGCCTCAGTCACTTCTCTAACTATACATGCCAGTGTCTCCCGGAATATACAGGCGTTCTCTGTGAGCACAAAATTGGTACGTTGTTTGGGTATTATATCAGTCACCTGCAATGAATGATTACATAATATAAGAACAAAAGAGAAAAAATCGACTCCGGAAATCTGTGAAGTTACATGACTCGGCATATTTTTCATATCACACTTTGTGTGAAACAATGGCAGAAGAATACCAAGGGAACAGGGGAACCGAAGACCACAAAAATCGAAATCCAAAGACATGGCAAAAACGGCAACAGAGAAAAACAAAGACAAAACAAGGACGTGAGACAGCTACAATGCACGGAAATAAAAAGACGACATTAAAAACTAAGGCACTCAAAGTGTGAACTCCCATGAAAACCGGGAGTGACATCAGGTGCTCCGGAAGGGTTAGCATGTCCTGCTCCGCTTGCGGCACCCGTCGCACTATCAGTGAGTCAATCCAGGGTTGAGTCAAAACCGGTTATTTCAAATCCGTGAAGACGTGAAATCTATTTATTCATGAGACTTTCATGAAGTGGAAGAAAAGGAAATCAATGGTTTATTCGACATATCTCCTGATCTTTTATATGTTTACTTTACATGTAACGCATTTAAAAATCTTGTAGGTTTAGTTTTGCAATGATGACGTCATAAGATTGTGAAGAAATATAAAATAACCCAAATAATCATCTCAAAATAGTTTGAAGGAAGTACTGGAGGCCAAAAATATTTTTCTAGTTAAATGCATTTGTTTTGTCAGATTTAGGCAATCTTTTTATTTTGCTTCAGTATAACTGATTTTTGGTGGGGATCTAGCTTAAAGGGAGCGAATTTTTTCATCTTGTTATTTCCTGTTAGTAGATCCACTTTAAACATAGTGAAATCAATACAATACAATAAAAAAATTACTATTTTGTAGAACATCGTTTGTGTAAATCGTCTTTGCTTGACAACCGTATTGAAGATAGTCAACGATTTAACTATGAATTAGCTGAGTAATAATGAAAAACTAATGTTTTTCTTGTTTACTGAAGTTCCTTCGTTTAATAATTTATATGAGTGACTCAATGAGAAAACTGATTTGTCTTTTTGTCTCATTGTCTTCTACTCTTGACAACTCTGTTTGGTAATTTCATTACTACCCCGATTTGTCATATTAACTGCTAATGAAAAATGGCCATAATTTCAATTACTTTCAGTGAATTGTCGAAGTCTTGAAAATTTCAAAGTTCTTTGTTCAGTTGAAAAAATCTTCCATTCGGGAATGATTTTCATCAAATGTTATATATTTTAACTATTCAGAACAATAATATCAAAATCTTATTAAAGTCTGACAGAGGTATATATTACTTTGCACGGGTTTGCATGATAGAGATACCCAAACTAATTGGATATTGAAATTATACAAGTGATCGACTTTCAGGCAAGCCCCGAAAACCAATTTCTTGCATTAATTAATAATTCAACTTTGAGTTGTCTTGAATTCTACAAGAAAATATTTCTTGGTACATCGTACACTGTGCTTAATAGTTATATTAATTGCACATGTCAAATATTGCTTGTTATTTTTAGTGAGAAACATCGGTAGGTCAGTTAAATATGGTTGAAGTGGAGATAATTTAAATTTAAATATCGAAAGAAGATATTGATATGCTAATTAGAATCATCCCCACTTTGAACTATACAAAACTAATTGGTACAGGGAGATAAACGACTGGTGTTCCTCATTATCTTGTGATGATATAATTATATCTTTTTCAGTTAATGGAAATTGGGGACAATGGATGCAATGGTCAGATTGTTCTGCATCATGTAAAGGTGGTATTCGCACTAGAATTCGCTATTGTAATGACCCTATTCCAGATTCAGATGGATTATACTGTTTCGGGAGTAATACAACACAGGAGGCATGCAACATTCAAATATGCCCTGGTACTTAAATATTCAACTTTTTCTGTGTAACCTTCTTTAACACTGATAAAAATTACGGAAGCTGTAAAAACGATTAAAATTTTTACTCAGGGTTGGTCAAGTGGTCATGGAGTTACATGTAGTAGTCTACCTGTATTGGGTTTTATTCGTAAGTTTACTATACTATAGGGAAACGGGACAGATAAAGGGGAGGTTTGGGTACCCATAAACCGGTTAAACCCTACCGCTGGCTTTTGCTAGTGCCGGTACCAAGTCCGGCTGTCCGGAGTTCCTATTGATGTTTACGTTTGTCTTTTGTCTTATTTGCGTTTTTCCTGTGTAGTTCCCTTGCAGATTATGGCATGTAATTATAATTTTCAGCCATTGTAGGTGTTTCCTGTTGTAACTTTTATTTCATTACATAAAGAAGGAATCCTGAGCTTCATGCTTTTAGTCGACAACACTTGGCTCAAGTCGTTGTAGTTATATTGAAAAAACATGGTCATACATATTTTATTCCCCGAAAAGTTTTGTCTTCAAAAATGTTTTACGAAAGCCACGGACTTTTATGAGAATCTTTCCATTAAACACTTGAAGCGTCAAAGAAATGCAAATAGTTTTCAGAGCTGTATTTGATATTTGGCTATAAATTGCATTCAACCGTTGAATAAACATCGTATTTGACTCAACAGTTCTAGTAACATGTTTTGTTTTGAATTTCTATCCCGCTGAATAACCGAATACGATTTTGTATTTTGCAATTTGACACAACTCTAGAGTTTATTCGAGATTTTTATTCTTGACAAGATTGCATCTACTGGGAACAATAATGTGAATGTAAATATATGACGTCATATTTTTACATAGTGGTTAAACTATCCTTTCTATAAAATGACAAATAGGAAAATAATATCCAAATAAAAAGTGAAAAATCGGGTGATAAATGGCTTCATAATAGTTTTTGAAAATACAAATGTATGTGGTTTTACATACATAACTGAATACCAAACGTAATGTAGATTCTATTTCTGCATATAGCCATTTCGCCTTTTTTTAATTTTTTTTCCTATTCAGTGCATATAAAATCTAAACATTGGAAGATCATAAACTAAAAGATGTTAAAATGTGATATAGAACAAGTAACAATATATGATCTAAATTGAAAGCAAAAAGCGTCTAAAAACAGAGCATGAGGGAGATACTCCGTAATTCTGAATAATAATCACAAAAAAGAATGCCTCTTAATGACTTCAAAATGAAGTACAACAATAAAAGCGTTGTTCCATTTGCTTAATCTTACCATTGTTTAAATGAGGATTTTGTCCCATGTACATTAACCCTATAATCCCTTTATTTGCTAATTTCGTTTCTTCGTTTCTTCGTTTTTCCGACGTTGCCATTGTCCTTGGATTGTTCTTTTCAGACTGACGGTTCGGTTCTCACTTACTTTACGGTGGAGTTTGTCTCTGGTGCAGTGTGGAGTCCGTAAAAAGATTCCTCGTGCTTGAGATGTATGCTCTTATTATTTCTGTTGTTCATGTGAGAAATTCACATATGACTGCACTATCAAAATTCAACATTTTGTTTTATTTTTTGTAAAATAAAACTATTTTTTCTGGCCATCTGTATATATATTTCCCACATCTCCCGATTTTACTTGCCCAGTTTTTTAAAATCAACTCGATGAATGCCCTGTGATCGTTTATATGTTGAATTGTCTATTGGTCCCTTTGTCGGGCAACATATAACAGAATCTTGCTAGATATGTTATGCATGTCAACGACCCCGCATAAATGACAAAATGGGTACATGGATGTAGCATTGTTCAAGATTTAGCAATTGAATTCTGTCCAAACCGGTGCAAGGGGCCGATTTGAACTTACTATGATGTAGGAATGTTTGCTCTGTGTTGAGAGCCTCATTGTGAATTTAAAGATTAAGAACAACATAAATTGAAATTGTATTCGAGTAGTGATTGTTAATTATTGTTTTGTTTTAACAAATATATTATCTTCATTATACGGATATCCGTGTCGAATACTTTCTTGAAACATGGTCTGAAATGGATTTTAATAGAAAGTGGAATTTTCTGGGTTGCCATAGAAACAAAACATCGCAACTACATTTTTAGAAAAAAAAAACTTTTTAACTGGTGTTATGGTTTCAGCAGTTTTACAGCAGTTGTAAGACCACTTTTTCAGTCTATTTTGTGTTTGGTCACAGTCCCACATCCATGACGAAAGAAATACACGAATAGCGTTGCTTCACATTTAACAATGAATTCGGCCTGAACTTACTGTGAGGTATGTGTATAGGTCATTGTTGAAGGCCTCATAGTGACTTCAAAGTGAAGAGCAACTAAAGCATTGTTCCAATGCTGGGTTTGATCATGTATTTGTAGAGATTTTGGCGCATGTACATTTACTCCATATCCTTTGATTGTTAATATATACGTTAAAGTTTGCCCAATTGTTGCCACTCAAAGCAAGTTAAGCAAATGCGTGATCCGTGTAGGCTACATATATTGTTTGGTTAAATGAATAAACCTGTTACACGTACGCCGGATTATGCGTATAGAATCAAGTCACAATGAAGGTAGACTGTTAAGAAATTCATTTAAACTGCATTAAAAATACATCTTTATTATTTATAGTGCATCGTCATCTATAGATAAGGTGTCAATATGAAAAACTTGTAATTTAACAAATTTCAACAATATACATTATCATGCTTTCACGACAGTTTCTACCTTCTTTGTAAGGTCATATTGCAATCTATCAGTCAAATTTGTTTTATTTTTTGACCTTGTAAAACTTTGATTGTGACTGTTTCTATTTTTTTTATTTCAGAGAGGAGTTTCTGAAAATGAATAAATTTTTCATTGTTTGCATGTTTTGCTTGTTTTTTTTTTTTTTTTTTTACTTTTTTGTATGGCTAGATTTCTATTTTATCCAATTTATTTTTTAAATAGTTGTAAAAATAGATTCATATTTTTAATTTCAGATTTAAGATTTGGTAAACTTAGGACCCCCATAATAAATATACAATGTTTGCAGGGCATACCATTTGTATTTTGTAGAGTGTCCGTCATATTCAACAATACGTCAATACAAAAACAGTTTTAATTGTTCAAATGAAGACGATGCAGTTTCTTGCACAGTAACTTGCGAACCTGGATATTTATTTACCAGAAATTACTTCCCACAAAGCTTGTATAAATGTGGACCCGAAACAGGTTTTAATTGGCCTGCAAAACCACCACCTTGTTCTAGTAAGTATAAATATATGCTGTTCAGAGACTGATGTCTTTTATTTTCCGGTAAAAAGGAGAAGGTTCTGTAAAATGACATTTTTTCAATTTTTTTAGTTTGTCTATTTATAAATATCCGGATAGTATACATAAATTATGGTCCTGACATCTGAATCATGCTATATAAACATATTAAGTTTTTCTTAAGCTGTCAACACTGCCTAAGCAATTCACATTTGAACGCAATGCAGTAACTTGTTTATGGGTCCTTATAATTTTATTTCTCCTCAAACTTTCATGCCTGATTAAGATACACATTTTGCAGCCTGAATCAGAAGTCCAATCTACTTTATATCGACATGCAGTTTAATCTATACAATGTACTTGTCAATGCAGGATCCAGGTTGTGGAAATACCCCCTCAGTCATGTATTATAAATCACATTCAAAGCAGTGAATACAGAATGGATCATTGCTTAAGTTTTTAATGTAATTAAAATCTCACATTTGATGAATTAGATTTCCAGACGTTGACTTCTTTATACAAGCATTTTTAATACAAGGAAGCGTTCCATACGGAAAAGGGGTGGATTTTTTCTCAGCACGATTTCAGTTGTTTATACGGATTGTAGGTATAAGTTGTAGAAAAGTGAAATGTTTTCTCTACTGATACAGTTTAATAGTGTTCTATAGTAAAACAAAAAGTCATTTAAGACTGGAGTTTGTCTCTCCTGGAGTGTGGAGTCCGTAAAAAGATTCCCCGTGCGAGAGATGTATGCATCAGATATGATGTTCGTGAGAGAAATTCTCTTATATAGTTATTTGAAGTATGTGCTGTACCGGTCCAAATAACTAAATACCGAAGTTACTGTGAATTTCGATTCTGCAGATGCGCATTTCTACAACTTATGTCTCTTCAGTGCAGATAAAATCTAAACATGTGGAAGACCATAATATCAAAGATTTTTAAAACTGATAGAGAACAAATTACCAAATATCTTCTAAATAGGAAACCAAAATCAGCTAAGGACAGAGCTTTGCATGAGGGAGATACTCCTTAGTTTCAACAAAATTTACAAAAATCAGATATTGTAAGGTGTTAAATAGAATCGGCTTTCGGGTCAGCACCGAAGTACTGACTACTGGGCAGGTGAATACCCTCGGGGACTAACAGTCCACCAGCAGTGGCATCGACCCAGTGGTAACAAATAACTAAATACCGAAGTTACTGTGAATTTTGATTCTGCAGATGCGCATTTCGACAACTTATGTCTCTTCAGTGCAGATAAAATCTAATCATGTGGAAGACCATAATATCAAAGATGTTTAAAAACTGATAGAGAACAAATTACCAAATAGGAAACCAAAATCAGCTAAGGACAGAGCTTTGCATGAGGGAGATACTCCTTAGTTTCAACAAAATTTACAAAAAATGGATATTGTAAGGTTTTAAATAGAATCGGCTTTCGGGTCAGCACCGAGGTACTGACTACTGGGCTGGTGAATACCCATAGATAATATCCCAAGACATTATACTGGGCTTGATACTTAAGTTTATTATCATATTCGAGTCATTCTGCTTTGTGGCATTCGATGATCAGTTCTGTAACCGAAAAATAAACAAAAAACGCGTGTTAGTCCGATGAATTATGAAACTCGTAGCAGCGTATTACTTGTTTTACTTAAAACAACGGCAGTAGAATACCGAAGGAACAAAGCACAAGATTGCACAAATCAAAGTCCAGAGACAAGGCAAAAGCAAGAACACCAAAAGACGGAAGACCAAAGTGTGACTAATTGAAACACAATAAATTTGTTTTATACCTTTCTTGCTTTTAAAACACATTGATTTGATTATTTTTAGGAAGTGTCTCACCAAAATCGATAGGTTCAGAAACAATGGTAAGATATGAGATGAGTTGCGTCAATAAAGGACCTTTCATGTCGGGTCTGTCAAATAACTTGAAGGTTCTTCAGTGTGTAAAGAATAAAACATGCTATGTCTCAACGAGGATAGTTGGTTGTCCCATATCAATGAGTGATGTACATGAATGGAAGGATGTGACAATAATATTAACCTGCAATTTACCAGAAGATGCCAACCTAGACTTAGAGGATCTTGAGAAAAATAACATAGGTAAATATGCAACAAAGATATTTTCATAGTTTAAAGTTTAAAATTGACGTTTTATAATAATTTTATCTACTCGAGTCCTGGAATTAAAAACATCTTGTAGAAATCGTTCTTTTGATATAAAAATATAACGTTTTGTTTCACATAACACACCTTGTTTCACACAACACGCCGTCTTTTATTGATGATTCGGGTCTGCAAATGTCTCCAGGTGACACCTTGATTCCAAATTAAATGGACCTGAATTTTCCAGTCGTTAATTTTTTTTTTCAATATTTAATATCTAACTTCATATTTTTCTATAAAACTGTATCTAATTTTCAACAAATGACAGTGTGACGGGTGCTGTATACAGAGCAGGACATGCTTACCATTCCTGAGCACCTGATATCACTCTGTCTTTTTTTAGAGTTCACACTGTTAGTGCTTTAGTTTTTTGTGTTGAATATGTAGTGTTCGTGTGTTTAGTGGGCATGTAGTGTCTTTGGTGTTCCGTCTTCTGGTGTTCTTGCTTTTGCCTCGTCACTGGACTTTGATTTATGTAATCTTGTGCTTTGTTCCTTTGGTATTCTACTGCCGTTGTTTTGTTACAATTCCGTTTTGTGTCCAGTTGCACCATCAACGATACCATGTTTCCTCATATTATATCGTCGGTTTAGGACTTGGTTTTTCGTGCATTAAGTAAGCTGTGATTAAAATTGTATTTGATATTAAATTATTTCAAATGCAAAATTCTGAATTAAAAAAAATAGTGAAAAAGCATGAGGTACAATTGTAATATTTTTGATCTGAAAATTATTAGTGTTCTACATTCATGGTATAGGTTGAAAATTTTACTCCGTATGCATTAATATCAAATCTAATCGTAAAAACCGAATCTTTAAATTTAAGCAAAATAACTGTGAGAAGAAGAAAATAGTATATGTAAGATATAATGAAATTTTAGAAAATTTTTTTTTAATTTAGTTATAAGTATATAAAAAATACATAAAATTTCCGTATCTATGCTTTAAATGATGTCTCCTGCGCATGATCTGAATTTTAATACATTTTCATTCATTTTTAGATATTACTAAGTATTCCATAAAATGAAAAGTAATTTAATTCATTTTAAATAACTGGATGTAGGGTATTCATTTTCATGACAAATAACTAAATACCGAAGTTACTGTGAATTTACTTTCTGCATATGCGCATTTCGACAAAATGAATATTAATTTGGTTTTTGTACAAAGAATTGCAATTAACAAATTCTGATGAGATAAACAATGGTACTTTTATCCATCTAATTTTACACATATTTTGGTTATATGGATTTCCAAATGTTTTGATATGCACTGAAGGGACATAAATTGTCGAAATGCACATATGCAAAAACTAAATTAACAGTAACTTCGGTATTTTCTTAATTTATTACCACTGGGTCAACGCCACTGCTGGTTGACTGTTAGCGCATTAGGGTATTTACAAACCCAGTAGCCAGTACTTCGATGCTGGTTCGAAAACCGATTTTATTTGGAAACTTGCAATATCTAAATTTCAGATCAGTTATGACATTTGAAGATTATTACATTCAGATTTTTTGTTTTAAACGTTATATATTTTTGTAACAAAGGCATTTTCTGGGTACAATTTTTTTGCGAGACTTACAAACCCTAAAGAAAATTCTATCTTTTAAAATAACAAGAAATTGAACTGCTTTTTAAAAGATTCTATTCATCGTACTCACAATATACTTGTTAATTCCGTAACTCGTGCATTTTGAACGCGTTCTAGCATAAATGCGCCTTTTTTGTAGGACAAGAAAACATGAATGGAAAATTAGATTATTAGAATAAAAATGTAATAGGAAACACCTGCAATGGCTGAAAAGCACACTCACGTGCCACAATGTACCAAAGAACTGCTCAAGAAAAAAACACAAAGAAAAAACCAACGACAACGTAAACAACGATAGGAATCGGGGCAGCAGGAATTTGTACTGGCACTAGCAAAAGCTAGTGGTAGGATTAAACCGTTTTATGGGTACCCAAAACTCTTTCTCTTTCCAGTGTCCTTATAATAAATGTACGAATAAAACCCAAAGGAAAAGGAAAAGGGACAAAACGTAATTTTGAAAGGTGGGTCAAGGAGTGCTCGCCGCTAAATTGCTGGCTAGATAAAGAAGCCTAGTCTGCTGGTAAAACATTGTCGCAATAAGGAAAAATATCAAACTTAAAAACCGACCAGGTGGGTTTGGCAAAGAGTAATCATGTATTTCAGTAGAAACTGGCAGTTTAAATAGAGGCCAGTATGATCTCTTACTGGAATATAAAAATAAATAATTATTGTTTTGTCTTGACGATTGATTTCAGCCATTGTTTTTACATTGATCATTGACCAAAACGTTTGTTTTGCGCATAGTTCCCATTGTTCGTTTTTATTCGCATCTCGGCATGTCTCTCCTCAGTCTTGTGGAGTTTACTTTATTTGTAACATAATTAAGTACCATTGGCTATAAATGCCCATTTTCATGCTTCAGTCTTTCACATATAAGATTCCAACAATGAAACGATATGGAGTATATATAAATACATGGTACACCAAGCAATGGAACAACGCGTTCTTCTCCAACTTGAAGAGATGTGCAATATTTTAATTTCATGTGGTAGAAGGAAAACTGCTGAAATTTGTCATTTGTTTTTTTTTTTGTTTTTTTTTGTTTTTTTTTTTTTTTTTTTTTTTTTTGTTTTGTTTTGTTTTTTTTTTATAGCAATATTTTTTTTTCTGTTGAAATAAACTTTACAAAAAATATTTACAAAATGGATACTCTTTACAAAGGAATGTTGAATGTGCATATCTCTGTATTTATCACAGCGGGATAAGCAGGATGTTTCGAACGATACTTGCACTAAGAAGTATATTTTTCTTGCACGATGGATTCAAAAGTATTGTTATCTTCAAGTAATTTTCATAGCGTCACTCTATAGTCCTTCTTAGCAACATTCATATAATTTTGCAGAGAAATGTGGTTTGCGTACTTTGGAAAAAATTATATTTCAAAGTATTTTAATTTTCTTATTGTACTCCAAGATAATGAAAAAATGGAACTAGATTTTCAATCAATTAATCAGACATCGTTATCATGATATTATTAAGCTAATTTCTCAATTATTGATATATTTAACATCTATCTAAATTTTTCATTCAGATAACTGCATACTAACTTTAACACGCTAAAATATGTACTTTTCAGTGTCTGCAGGAGTTGAAAACCTTATGAACGCATACACCGATTCGGCAATATCAATTGAACAAATGAATACCACAAGTGTTTTGACTGTTTATTTGAATGAAACATCTTACACACCGGAAAAGGGCTCCTTCAAAGTGTCAACCAGAATAGATTGTCCTCGCGGAACTACTGAACAAGATCTAGTCTGTGGTAAGATTTTTAGTAGGAATACAACCGAGTTTTTCATTTTGATTTGCACTCAAAGATTGATATTTATATGCGTGTCAACAAAACAATAAGAAAAGCTGTCCTTCAATGCTCATCAATTTAGTCCCGAAATATGTCGAAAAATACATGTCAGCAACGTTACCATTTAAAAGAGAGAGTAGTTGATTTTTATGACAAATTTTGAACAACTAAGATAAAATGGTCATTATTGATTAACTTAAGTGTATTTGACATGATATTTTTCCAATCTAATACAAATGTTAAAGTATGCCTCTACCAAATATGCCATTATCGGTATAGTCAAATATGGAATTTACATAACTCCTCCTGATTTATCGTCTCTCGTAATGAAAATATTGAAATAATCCAGCAAAGCCTAACTTCTTGTATGATTCCGGGCTATGACAGGACGTGAAATGCGAGAAAGCAAATGATTAAATGGAAATGAATTTAATTAATAAAGGTATCGTTGAGTAATGTTTTTTTTATATATTGGCATAGTCATAAATCCTTGGTAAGTCATATTGATCTGGAACAATGCCAATATGATAAATATTTCGCAACAATTTCAAATAACTGTAATTATATTTGGTCATAAAAAATTTATAAATACAAAGTTAATATAATCAGCCTCGACATTCTTAACCTTCGTTGTCGGCGTATCTTTTCTGTTTTAATGTATGAGTAGATTTGTAATCTAGAACATGCCATTTCATTGCAGTTTGTTTTCATTACTAACAACAGAGAATAAAAGAAAACTATGCAGAGAGTAAGTGAGAACCAACCTAAACGCCAGTCCAAAACAAATAATGTAAGGGCAATGGCAACACACAAGCAGACACCAACGTAGTCTCTTATCCAATTTCGATAATTCTTTTCGCGCGAATTTAAATGTTTCTAAATTATAAATCTAACGACTCCTTGAAATTTGATTTTTTGTTTTAGGTAATTATATGTTGTCATAATCGCTGTCTCTCCGCTTTTGTCTAACATGTAATGTATGCAGTAATATTATCAACAACGCGAAATTATAGGTGATTGTGGTAAAGTCATATAAAGATGCATCACAACACATTTCCTAAAACAAATAAAAAGTTGGATGGTAGAGTGTCGTTTTGTTTCCAAATACCACAAAAAAGGGTGAATTATATAGAAGAGTGACATGGTAAAAATGATCAGCATCATAAGATCTTTTCATCCTGATATGCTGAAGTTTGATATTACATCTTGTAGGAAAATGTGAATCGCTTATTCTAAAAAACTGTTTTACAAGTTCATATTAAAAGGCCATTTGCTCTTACAAATATGCCATACAATAGTGATTGTAAATCAAAATGGCCACCACCATGTATTCCGTGTATCGTAAATCTCAAAGTGAGAATGTTGTAAATTACTCATTGTTGAAAACCGTTTCATACATCAAGTTGATATTTACTACGCTTCATGACATAATGATATGAAAACAAATGTATGATTTTGTACCGATCATTAATCTAAGATGGCTGCCAATGCTGATCATAGTTGGACATTTGATCACTGATCGTAAAACTAAGATGCCCACCACCATGAATTCTTGTTGATCATTTGGCCATAGTTACAGCTTGTTAATTTTTCATTACTGAAATCATTACATATAGTTGTTCAATTACATGTATTAGCGATGGTTACATTATGATCATAAAGTTATTATTTTAGATCCGATCTTAAGTCCAAAATTTCCGCCAATGTAAACATGTATAAATGAAGGTGGTCTACCAAATGTAATATTAGCACACTGATCGTATGTTTGCCGCAACCGTGCAATCTAGGTTCACATTAAACTCTAATGGAAATGTTGTGTAAATGGCTAATTCTTGAAAGTGTCATAAATGAAGTTTTTATTAACAATTCTTTGTCACAGGATAGCTCAAACCAGCTGTCAAATCTGAATGCCGATCAGAAATTTAAGATGGACAACACCACTGTTTTAGCTTAACATTTGAACTTATTTGATAAATTTGTAAATTATGATACTTAAATTTCTGGTGTAAAATACATTCGGAATACACCAACAGAATAATACATGAAGATTTTGATTATGTTGGTTCCTCCATCTATCAGTATGGTGACTGTCATGTGTGCAGCAGTCCCCGACCACTCTTAAACATCAGCATATGATGTTGAATGGTTTTGATGATCTCGTTTTGCTAGTGTTATGCTTAACATTGCTTCCATGTTGGTCCGTTCATTCTTTTCTATTTGTTTTAGTTAAATGCAATGTGAAAAATGTTTATGATGTTTTATGATGTCAAGAATCAATATAAACTGAGAACAGGAAGACTTAATTTTGAAACTAGATACCTAATGCTCTAGTTTGTTTTGTTTTTGTTGTTTTTATCTTATTATTTTCTTTGTTGTTGTTGCTGTTGTTTTTGTTTTATTCTATTTGGTTGTGTTTTTTATACCCCCAGCAAACAAAGTTTGGGGGTATATAGGAATCACCCTGTCTGTCTGTCCGTCTGTCCGTCTGTCCGTCTGTCCACACTTTTCGTAAACGCAACTCCTCT
Organism: Modiolus philippinarum; assembly: GCA_002080025.1. NCBI lineage: Eukaryota > Metazoa > Mollusca > Bivalvia > Mytilida > Modiolidae > Modiolus > Modiolus philippinarum. Next base: position 217,100 of record MJUU01072278.1, read on the forward strand.
TAAACCACTTGAAGGATTTTGATGAAACTTTACACAAAGGAAGGACACTATATGGAGATATGCATGAAGGAATATAATTATTGTCCGAAACCAGGAAGGGGAGATAATCTGACTTTGACTTTTCGTTGATTCCCTATTTATGGGTTACCTCGTAAGCGCAACTCCTCTTAAACCACTTGAAGGATTTTGATGAAACTCTACACAAAGGAAGGACACTATTAGGAGATGTGCATGAAGAAATAAAATTATTGTCCAAAACCAGGAAGGGGAGATAATTGGACTTTGACTATTCGTTGATTCCCCATGTATGGGTTACCTCGTAAGCACAACTCCTCTTAAACCACTTGAAGGATTATGATGAAACTTTACACAAAGGAAGGACACCATATGGAGATATGCATGAAGAAATATTATTATTGCTCAAAACCAGAAAGGGGAGATAATTGAACTTCGACTTTTTGTTGATTCCCCATGTATATGGGTTACATCGTAAGCGCAACTCCTCTTAAACCACTTGAAAGAATTTAATGAAACTTTACACAAAGTAAGAACACTATATGGAGATGTGCATGAAGAATATAATTATTGTCAGAAACCAGGAAGGGGAGATAATTTAACTTTGAGTTTTCCTTGATTCCCTATGTTTTGATTACCTCTTACGCACAACTCCTCTTAATCCACTTGAAGGATTTTGATGAAACTTTAGACAAAGGATGAACACTATATGTAGATGTGTAAAATGTCAAATAGGCTGAAAAGGGTGAATTTTATATTTGTCTGATTTAGACAGAGTGTTTTCATTGGAACCCTTGTGAAAAGTTTTTTATTGAAGATTATATCATTGTGTCCACACTTGTACTGTGTCCGCACCTGTATTGTGTCCACACCAAATTAATTTTGCACTTACCATATCGATTCAGGGTTCAATGAGCGGGGGGTATCTTTGGCTGCCATTCGGCGACAGCTCTTGTTTTTTTTTTTGACGAAGTCGTTTACGGCCGCATTTGACTTTTTGTATCTTCGGACGCTTTAACTTGACAACCGTTGAAGCAGATAAATTTATCTGTTTTCTTATTGGACACTGCTGCGATTGAAGGATTAATCGAATGTGTTCAGATTTGCAAAACATTTCTACAGCTAAAATTCAAAACTTAATATGTGCTATGTAAATCTGACGACAATCGACACAAGCAAGCCTTTTAATGAAAGACGACACAATCATGTCTATGAATATTTCTGAACACGAAGCAATGGAATGGCCTCCTTCTTTCCCGTGGTAACTATTCAAATCATTGCCCATATTACAGACATATAGATATATATCTATATTTCTCTGCTCTAATCAAATGTATTAGGCGAATATTTGAACGTATTTTGTGTGTAAACATTATTTATTGATTGTTTTGTCTAAAAGTAATAATTGATCACATGTGGTCAAAAATTAGGTCATGATGTATTTTTGTATTTTCCTTCCGATTATATTAGTTGTATTTCTAATAAAACTAAGATACATTAAATAAATTATAAGAATAGTTCATCGTTAAAGTAAAAATAATTGTCAACTATAATATTCCTTTGAAGTCTTAAATGCACCGAACTACGAATCCACAGAAACAAATCCTTTAAAATCAAATTATAAATAAAAGTCCAAATTGTTTAAAAACATGAAACAGTTAACTTGTATCGAAAGGACAACGTAAATCATAAGTTTATATGGAAGAGCATTGATTTTAAAATTTTACTTTTTAAAATCATATTATGTCAAAACAATTGTTACTGAAATATACACAACGGTGAATAGTTTTTTTTCTAATTACAATTATCTTAGTACATTACAAGCAGAGACATACTGTCTTTTTAATTCTAAGTGTTTAAATGTGTATGGTACATTTTATTTAAATATACATAATTATACAAAAGTCTATGATTAAGCCTTTATCGTCTTCGCTATTGTAGGTTTTAGATTTTAAAAAAAAGTAAATAAAAGACAGTCCTTGATTGGGACGCATTTCAATTGGGCGTTTTTTAGTTTTTCAATTGGGCGGAAAGGTTTTAGAAGTAAAACAAAAATTCATATAAAGTAAGGTAACATGACGCAAAAAGGGTTTCTTAAGGTGGATCGGTGGTATTCCGCCATTTTGTTTTTATGTTTCATGCTTTGATAGGTATTTTTCATTAAGGAAATATACAAACATTTTAAAATTTGGACAAATCTTTAAATTTTTTTTGTTTTTAGAAAGTTCAATAAAGGGGCTAGCAATATTTGAAATTAATCCCTGGAACTTCTCATAGATGTAACTTGAATATTTTTTTTTAAATGATAATTTTCCTTTACATTTCAACTAAAATTATTTCCTTCTTTTCGGCTCGAGATTGTGAGCTTATATGGTCCGTGAACCCCAATTTTTATATTATTTTTTGGAAGTTCAATTTTTGAAATTTAATTCTGCAAACTATTGAAAAATTTCTGATGGATTTCGCTTAGTCCCCCGAACCACCTTAAAATTGTGAAAAACAAGTCCTATATGCAGTATCTCACAATTTTTATTACTTTCAATATCATTTGAAAGACAATGTTTATTTCTTGGTCTGTGTCCCAGCCCCCCGAACTCAAAGGAGGGGTAGGGGTACCCGGAAAATAAGATATCTGAAAGAATACATTTTATAGTTTTTCTGTTTATGAAGATGATTGTCCGAATAAATTTATTGTGCTTAAAATTATTCGAGATTGAGATTTACTTAAATTGCGATAATGTTCAGTTAAGATGTTAAGGTGAATTTTTTACACTCAAGGTCGAAGTTGTTCGAGGAATGCTCACAAGGGTTACTGCACTTTTATTGCCGGATTTTCTCAATCAATATATAGGTTTTTGTCGTAAAATAGGTTTTTGTCGTATAGTTCGAAAATATTGTAATTCAGCAAGGGGAGAACACAGTTTTTAATTTCACAAAGATCATCTTTTTTAAAGATAGTACGTGTTGTTATTGTTTGTTTAATTATTTTTTCTATAATGTTTGTTTTTGATTGTATGTTGGTTTGCTCCTGCCATATACTTTGTAATCGAAAAGAAAAATCTACAACCAGTGATAATTGTAGACTTAGGTCAGTCATTAAAATCATGATATTTTCATGGTTATTTTGTTTTAGCTGCTTGTCCTTTTGGCACATTTTGGAACCAAAGTATGTGCCATGCATGTCAAAAAGGAAGTTTTCAAAACGAAGATGGACAGACACAATGCAAGCGATGTCCAGGCGGTTACACTACTTTGCATAAGGCATCAAAGCAGAGAGAAGACTGTTCTGGTAATTGTTTGCCATAAATATTTATTGATCTGTTGTTTTACTCTCCTCATATCGAAGATTAAACTATTATATTGTCCTCTTCTGTATATTGTCAAAACCTGCAATAAGGCTTGTTTCATACTTGAAGAACTTTTTGCTGAGAACTTGTGTTTTTTATCTATTCAATCAAACTTAATTGGCTACCGACAGCAACATTACTTTTTTGGATAATTGTACATGAATATCTTATGAATAGGTTATTATTATACAGGTAATGGCAGAATTTCATAAACTAAAGATAAATTTACCAATCAATTAACGTGCTTTATATATACGTTTATAAACCCTCAAAAGACACCGATCAAAGAGGAGTGAACAAGGCACATAGAGTTTATGAAGAAAGCGTATACAGTCCTTGTATTAGTTTGCTAATCTTGTGCCATCAAGTATCGGTCATAGTCCTGTTATCGGTCAATCATACTTTAATTCGTAAATATATGACAAATATTTTAAGTATTCGACATTTACTTGTAGACGTTTCACCGATTGATTCGATTCGTTTCTTTCCTTCTTCGTCTCTTTTTTATTAATTTGGCGTTATATTTTCCGTCGAATAATATTGTAAATTATATGTAAAAGGTTCGTGCGTTATAATTATTTACCTACGTTTGTTATTTTTCAGTTTCACACAACATTTATCTATATAGTAACCATAAAAAAAACTAATTATAAGGCGTTGTTCACACCAAACAATTTGTACTGTAACATTTCTTTACGATTAGCTCTGTTAATAGACAAGTATCACATCTGAGTTGTTTCCAGACTTAGACGGTCTGCATATCATGCAAATGTCCACATCAATAAGCGCAATGTACAGCACAGATCCATTTGTATTTTCCCTGTCTGTCATTGACTTGACAGTGGCAGTAGCAAATCAAAATTGTGAAGATTGTTCAATTCGTCACTTTCTTGTTTTGTCTTAATAATTCTTAATAATTAACCAGAAAAGCTGACTGTAACGGTCTTTATTATGATACGATAATATACATACGTTTGCACCTTCATACAAAAAAAAGAACAGTCAACACAACAAAAAAATAATGATATGCAATTTGTTCACTGGCAACAAATAAATTATCGAAAAGAGTGCATGAAAAAAATATATTTGCAATGTTGAGTAACAAAATAGCGACTGTCAGTTCCTTCCATCAGTCTTTATTATATCGGTGGGGGCAGCTGTTCGTCGTCTGCATGTTTTTTCATGAGAACTTTTTATACTTCATAATTTTGAAAAACAAAAAAAAAGTATAATTATCAACCAGTGTCTAAAGAGGAATATAAAGAAGTACATGTCTTTCAAACTTTACTTTGTAATTAAATCATTAACTGAAAATCGTTTTTTAGAAATAATGTTATATTCGAAGTTTATATTAAGTATATTAAATGAAAATAAAACTAATTTTGAAACAAAATACCATAGGAGTATGAGCACCGTTCACTTAAATCACTCAAATATTACATTAAACTGTTCGACACAACAGCTTGACGTGTCGAGTATTCCTACCCTGCAAACTGAAAATACGGAATGATCAAATTAAGTCAAGAACTTATACCATGTATATGTAATGTGCTTAATTGTCTGTTTTCTCTTTTAAATTACATGTAAATTAAATAAAGACATTTATTCATTTCAGTTATGGTGGGAGAATTTCTCGTTATACATCATACTTTCTAATTTTGGTATTTTTTGTAATTTCGAAATGTAAATCTGACCACCTGTTTAAAGTGTCTAAATCTCATTATTTAAAATGCCAAGTTTTCTTACAATCGACTTGATGAGTGCCCTGTGTTTGTCTATATGTTGTAATCGCCCACTAGCTTGAGACACTAGTGCTTTTGTAGAGTAACGGATGACAGTGATTATAAGAGCGCTTTGCCAGTTTAATTAATTTTTGTTTTCAATCCCACATCCATGACCAGAAAAGACATGGATGTAGCGTTGTTCGACAATTAGCAAGGAATTCTCTCAAACCGGTGCTAGGCCGTCATATATGACAAAAAATAACTAATATTTTTGTATAGATTTGAAATCAAATCATATGTCCGTTGAGATAAACCTGAGTGGGTTAAAATTTAGATTTTGTTCGAGGTTTAAGGGCATATCCAACAGTTTCTTGCTATATTGTCATTTTCATAATTTTTAGATATATTGTTAAACAAGTTCGAGGATTCCAAAAATGACAAGAAAATATTAGGTCGTCGGTCTTGTTTCCATGGAAATTGATCTTAAATATTGATCATTTTTGCGTTTTTTGAAGAAAATTAAGTTCTAGTTTTTGAATTAATTGAGAAAGTATATCTAATCAACTCGATACCAGAGCAACAGAAAAACAAAGTTCAGGTTTAAGGATTTGCAGAAAAATTGATTTGATTTATAAAAAATATGTTATATTTTACTAAATTAAAGAGTATGTAGCAAGTATTACGAAAAAAAGTTGAACGAATTACACAGTCAAATTTACAATATTTTAAAGACTTCTTATTTTGTCCATTTTATGAAATTATGATATTTGGTCCTTCTAATAATAAGCTAATAAAATGGCAAAAGCAATATAAGTCACCGAGTTAGTTTAAGAGTAAATCATAAAAATATGCAACTTTTAACAAATACCCGTCGGTAACCTGCATAAATTCCACCAAATTGGAAGGCACAAATTACCTTTCCTAAAAAATATGGGAATTACTTTGTGACATTACTGATATCAACGTCATATTCACGCGAAAAAATTCATGTTTCTGTGATTTCTCGTACTGAAACTATTGGATATGCCCTTAAACAATATTTTCCTCTATCGGAGATGATTAAATGAAGTGAAGATCTGCTTGTTGAGTAGCTCCGTCTCAGTTTAGTAATAAGACACTTTACTTTAGAAATGAATTCAGCTAAAAACGAACTTATCATGAGGTATCAGTATAGCTTATTTTTGAAGGCCTCATGGTGACTTCAAGATGAAGAACAACAATAAAAGCGTGATGTCATTGCTTGGTTTAGTTATGTATTTGTAGATATATGTTCTTTGTCCCATGTGCATTTACCCCAAATCATGTGATTGTTACCTTGTAATAACTCCTCGTTGCTGTGGGATTGTCTTAGCTCTATTAAAAATGTCTTTGTCACAACAGATCGAATGTCTACAATTGGACACCGAAGTTGAAAAGATCCAGCTTTTTCAATTGTGTTTTATAATGGAATATGTAAACAATTGCAGGAATGTCAACCGTGAAATCTAGGTTAAACCATTGCGGGTGACTATTATTTCGGTGGTTTGCACCTGCCTTGTATTTTTGCCCTTTAGATTTCGACTCTTTACAACTCTGTTCGATAATTTTGTTATTACACTCATCATCTATTACAGCAGTAAACAATCGGATAGCAAAATGATCAACATTTCCGCATTACTTAGAATTGATGAATGACTTCATTAGAATATGAAAAATTCAACATTTTTTTATTTTTTCTGCACTGGAGACATAAGTTGTCGAAATGCACAAATGCAGAAACTAACTTACTTCGGTGTTTTGTTTCTTTATTTTGTCTTTAAACCAGATGATCGGAAACCTAATTACTTTTCCTGTCACCAATATTCCCTTTTGCTATCTCTTGGCTTCCTCCTATGGTAAACCCTTCATTAAAAGATATTTTCTTCTAAATTCACATTCAAATTAAGACCACACTTTATCATTGCGCCCGCCATTTGAAATTCCATCTTCGGGGAACTTAGCTTACCAGAGCCCTTATGGAAATGCCATTCATAGATCATTTAAAACTACTGGACACTTTACAGCAAAACATAGGCATAATGGCTATAAGGTGGTCCCTACAGTTGGTTTGCATTTCATACAAGAATTCCGCTAGGAATATATTGTAACATTGGACCATAAGGAATTATCTTCAAAGATCTCATTTTAAACCACAAGGCCAATTTAAACCTTACCTTCCGTCCGTTCATCTAGCTGGAATCTACTCCTACTGATAAACTACTGATTAGAATTTTATGAAATATACGCAGGAGCTTAATTACATATTGTAGATATGTACTGTGCATTTGTTTTCCAAAAGTTCTTTTTTTCCAGCTTTTTAGCTCACCTGACCCAAAGGGTCAGGGTGAGCTATTGCCATCACTAGGCGTCCGTCGTCCGTCGTCCGTCCGTTCACTTTTCACATTTTCATCTTCTTCTCTGAAACCACTGAAGCAAATTCAACCAAACTTTACAGGAATGATGTATGGAAGGTCCTTTACAAAGATTGCTCATTTTGTTCCGATCTGATAAAAAACATGGCCGACAGCGTGGAACTTAGGTTTATCATTGGACCCTATGGGAAAAATCACATTTTCATCTTCTCCTCTGAAACCACTGAAGAAAATTCAACCAAACTTTATAGGAATATTGTACTAAAGGTCCTCAACAAAGATTGCTCATTTTGTTCGGATCCGATAAAAAACATGGTGTCCAGCATGTAACATAGTTTAACATTGGACCCTATGGGAAAATCACATTTTCATCTGTCTCCTCTGAAACCACTGAAGCAAATTCAACCAAACTTTACAGGAATGATGTATGGAAGGTCCTTTACAAAGATTGCTCATTTTGTTCCGATCCGATAAAAAACATGGCCGACAGCGCAGAACTTAGGTTTAACATTGGACCCTATGGGAAAAATCACATTTTCATCTTCACCTCTGAAACCGCTTATACAAATTCAACCAAACTTTACAGGAATGATGTACTAAAGGTCTTCAACAATTATTGCTCATTTAGTTTGGATCCGATAAAAAACGTGGCTGCCAGCGCTGAACTTAGGTTTAACATTGGACCCTATGGGAATATACACAAATCGTTTTCTCCTCTGAAACCACTGAAGCAAATTCAACCATACTTTACAGGAATGATGTACTAAAGGTCCTCAATGAAGATTGCTCATTTCGTTTGGATCTAATAAAAAACATGGCCGTCATCGCGGAACATATTTTAACATTGGACCCTATGGGAAAATCACATTTTCATCTTCTCCTCTTAAACCACTGAAGCAAATTCAACCAAACTTTACAGGAATGATGTATGGAAGGTCCTCACCGAAGATTGCTATTTTCTTTTGGATCGATAAAAAACATGGCCGCCAGCATGAAACATAGTTTAACATTGGACCCTATGGGAAAATCTTCATTTTCATGATCTACTCTGAAACCATTAAAGCAAATTTAACTTAACTGTATTGGAGTTATGAATGGAATTATACTAACAAAGAATACTTATTTCAATTGAATCTAACAAAAACATGGATGTGAGGAGAACATAGCTTAACATTAGACCCTATAGGAAAAACATATTTGGTCGTCAGCATAGGCGCTGCTTAAAAGCATCTTTGTCAGATGAGCGATACAGGCTCAGTATCTGAGTATCTAGGTTAAATGTCTTGAACTTTGTATTTTAAACTCCTCTAGCTCAGTTCAAACGATACGGTGACCCCTTGATATCCACTACCCCTCCTAAATGAAATAAAAGGGACACTTTTACAATAAACCACTGATTTCATGAAAATATACAGGAGCTTGATTTTTATTTTACAATAATACCAAATTTCTAGGTTTGTACATGTTTTGGACCTTGTCATTTTAGCTCAGTTAAATTATACATTCAACTTGGTGACCACCTTGTATCCACAACTCCTCCTAAATATGAAAAAGAAATGAAATGGGATAAATGTCAAGGAGACAATATCCCATATCCAGGTTAAAAATAACTAAATACCGAAGTTACTGTAAATTTATTTTCTGCATATGCGCATTTCGACAACTTATGTCTCTTCAGTGCAGATAAAATCTAAACGTTTGGAAGACCATAAAATCAAAGGTTTTTAAAAACTGATAGAGAACAAATAACCAATATGATCTAAATGTAAAGCCAAAAATCAGCTAAGGACAGAGCTTTGCATGAGGGAGATACTCCTTAGTTTTAAACAAAATTTACAAAAATTCAGATATTGTAAATTTCAAAAAATAATTGGCTTTCGGGTCAGCACCGAAATGACACAAAACAAAGCATCTAGGGTCACCGCACGATCTTCAACACAGTGAGGAACCTCACACCAGATAGCAAGCCCTAACTGGCCACAAAAATGGGGTAAAAAGTGAATAAATCAATGGACACAAACCACATCCAATAACCCGAATATCAAAAAACTAAAATTTTATAAGAAGACAAGGACAAGCCAATGACCAACATATTCCTGACTTGGGACAGGCGCAAAAAATTGCGGCGGGGTTAAACTCGTTTTCTTGGATCCAACCCTCCCCTATGTGTGGTGAATGGCTAAAAATAAATACAAAAAAGACTCCAGTAAAAATCAAACTAGAAAAATGTCCAGCTTATCAAGACGAGTACCCTTACAATGAAGTACATAAAACATGAAGACAATACACACGGGTACTGCCCGGACAAATGTTCGCAGTTTCTGACAGCTAGTTAAGGACATAATTTCCATTGACTATGATATCAAGCCTTCCTACATATGAAACTTCAATTGAAATACTTCTAAATAGATTTCGTATAACAACATCATCAATTATGAAAGAAGAACATTAGATTGTGCAATGCCAAATACTGCCAATATTGTTTAAAAAGAAAATTTTGTTTGAAAAATTGTTTAAATTTAGTTATGGTCTAAAGCATTTAGGAGTTGATCAATATTTTTGCCGACAAAAAACAGAAGTAATGATTTAACAACAATGCTTTATTTATATCCTTTATGATTAAGTTTGTTCAAAGGATTAATAAGTTTGGAAGGACAATTTCTGAATTTATGCGCTTTGGAAATGATATTTCCATAGAAATTTTGATGTGAAATGCCCTGTTGTATAAAAGCACTGATTATAATTTCATGAAACCTATTCAGGGAGCTTAATTACATTACATATTGTAGATGTGCACTATACATTTTGTTGTCTAATTACCTTTTTTCAGATTTTTGACACGTTTTGGACTTTGTCATTTTCGCTCAATGCAAACCATATGGTGACCACCTGGTACCCATTACTCCTCCTAACCTATGATAGGACTTTCATAAAACTTACGCAGAAGATTGATTACAAATTGTAGATGATGTCCATTGCGCATTTTTTCCCCAATAGTATTTTTTTCCAAGAATTTTGATACGTTTTGACTTTGTAATTTTAGCTCTTCTAGATTAGTGAAAATCATAGGTTGACCATGTGGTATCCACTACTTCGTCTAAACTAGTGTTTGGAATTTTATGAAACTTATGCAGAAGCTTAATTACAAATGTGGATGTGTACATCACAATTTGTGTACCAATGATTCCTTTTTTCCAGATATTTAACATGGTCTCGACTTCATCATTTTAGCTTAATTTAAACCCTATGGTGACCACCTGGTATTCACTACTTTTCTTGAACCACTGATTGGAGTTCCATGAAACTTATACAAGAACTAAAGAACATATTTAAGATGTGCACTACAAGTGTTGTTTTCTAATAATTTCCTTTCGATATCTTTGACATGGTTTGGGCTTTGTCATTTTAACTTGATTCAAACCATAGGGTAACCACCTGGTCTTCTTTGGCGTTTCTATTTAGATCCCATTGTTTTGTTTTCTTTTTTTTATCAGATTTGACACGTTTTTCGATTTATGGACTTCAAATGTCTGATTTGATTTGCACTGAAGAGACATAAGTTATCGAAATAAGCATATGTAGAAACAAAATTGACAGTAACTCTATTTTGTTGTTTATTATCACTTGTTGGTGTCTTTGCTGGTGGACTGTTAGTCCCCGAGGGTATTCACCAAAACAGTAGTCAGTACTTCGGTACCCGAAACCCAATTTTATTTTGAAACTCACCATATCCAAATTCCACAAAATTTTGATTAAAACTTTGGAGTATCTCCCTCATGCACATCTCTGTCCTTAGATGGATTTTGGCCATTCATTTCAGATCCTAATGGTTATTTGTTCCCTTTCAGCTTATACACGTATTTCGGTTTATCTTTATCTCTATCAGATTTCACATGTGCTTCGGTTATTCTTTGCTATATTAATTACAAATGTTTTATTTGATCTGCACTGAATTGACATAAGTTGTCGAAATGCAGATAATCAGAAACTAAATTGATAGTAACTTTTGTTTCATAAACCACTAATTAGAATTTCATTAATTTTATGCAGAAGCAAAATTACACATTGAAGATGTGAACTTCACATTTTGTTTTTAAATAATTCCTTTTTTTTTCCATATTGTTTTACATGTTTTGGACTTTGTCATTTTAGTTCTGTTCGCTTAGTGAAAACTATCTGGTTAACACCTGGTATCCCCTTCTCCTTGACCATTTATTAGAGTCTCATGAAACGTATGCAAGGCCTTAATTAAAATTATAGATGTGCACTGTATATGTTGTTTTTTCAATAATTCCCCTTTTCCCGGATGTTTAAGAAAATTCAGGAAGAGGTTGGGGCGGGGATATCCCAGGCCCACTAGGCCACAGCAACTCTAGTTTATTTTGTTGTTGTTAACCAAAGTTTAAAGAAGCATGAGATAAACCTTAGACTCCTTTATAACCTTGCAAAGAAAACTTCGTATTACGAAAACTCTCGGTCATGTATGATTATACTGACAACAAAAAAGCATTATTCGTTAAAAAGAAGAAAAAAAACTTTTCAAAAGTGAATCTGGTAGCTATCGATTTACCTATAGGTGAATAGTTTTTTGAATTCCAGCAGATATTTCCGCAAAAATGTTAAAACTTACTTTTGAATAAGCGTCAAGCTTCAATGGCATGGATAAGCATTTTGATTTGGTCAGTAAAGAAATTACTTGCCCATTATTTACGTCTTATTCAAAGAACAATTAAAACATCAATAATATCTGACAGATACATTGGAAGAATACTTACTTTATTGGCATAATTTTTACTCTTTCAAATATCCAATATTTTTACCTGCAGTGAAAACCGGACATACGGATGAAGAAACAACAAAGACAACAGACAAAACACGTATGTATTTAAATATGAGCAAACATTGTCAGATGTATTTGCATATAAACAATTAAATAATGATTTATCACGAAACTGTCTTAGAATAATTGATTGGCAATAACTTCCAAAATCAAAGAAATTCATAGGTCCAAACATGGTCATGCTTCGACAAAGAGAAGACAATGGTAACAACAAGAACAAAATTATGATGAATTTTGCACGGATATAAGCTCGATCTGTACACAACTGTCACAGTAGTGGAATATTTTAAGTGGACTGAAGGAAGGTTCCATTATATCATATTATTCCAACATAAACCGTTTTACTCTCGAATGAATTAGTATAGCCAATAGGTTGTTTTTCTAATTATTGAAAATTAATTTTATAAGAAGAGAATGGAAGCTACATGTTATTGGTTGTTGGATATAATAAAAAATAAATCTGGTTTATAACATAATTATTCATCAATTCAAACAAACTTTGTTTTGAATCCAGTAACAGATAAGCCTTAATAAAACAAATTGTAAATTATTACTTCTGAAATTAAGTACAATTCAAAATAATAATGGTCTATACTTTCAATAAGTTAAATATAATTGGACGGACATTTTGCCGATGTTCCAAATTGTGTTTAAAACAACTTAAAAGCATAAGATCTTTCACATAATTAGGAAATTTACCAAAGCTGCCATCCAAATTCAGAAAGTTTATTTGATATTAGCACACAGTAAATAACAATTCTAGACCAAATTAAAACTTTAATCCAAAAAGAGATATTTGCGTCGCATGGTACATGTCCTTAAAAGTGACGTCATGATCTAGATCTATATAAGAATCTAAAAGTATTATGAAGCTGTAAGATATTTGCAATAATTAAAAGACTGAAAACCCGAAACCAAAACTCTATTTTTTTTGTTTGTTAAAAAGGCGTGACAGATGAAATGGTATTAATTTGAAAGCAATAGGATAAATATATTAACGAAATTTGCCAAATCCTCAGAGACAGACAAATGACGGACAACAAACATAGTCGGAAGAAAACACGGTTAATGCTATGATATGAAACTGGTCTCTAAGAGTGGTGAATACTTAAATCACTATTTAAACAAGCATCAACAGTAACAAATAGCGATCAGGATATTGACTACATAGACTTTCAGAAATATAGCAATTAATTTTTCATCTCTCCTTTATTTAGAATTAACCCCGAGGGTCCCGGGATATAGAAATAGGACCCATTCCGTGGTTGTGCGGGATTAATAAATACACAACCCATCTTTCGGATGGGATGTAAACTCAGGTCCACGTGTTGGGAGAAATGCCACGCTTCCTGCACGTTAAAGAACCCTTGTAGCAAGCTCTTTTTGGGGTGGTCCGTAGGTGATCGGCTACAAGGCTAAATTCCCCGCCCTTGACGATTTCACCCTACTTTTCCAGTGGCAGTCAGAATTTCCCGTCCCATGGCCCTTTCCATACCCCAAAGTGATTATTTACAACAAACTTGTTCTCGTCTTGATATAGCTGAAATATTGCTGAGTAGACGTTAAACAATATTCAATCAATCAATCAATTATTTAGAATTATTCTAAACAACTAGTCTCAGATTAAAGATGACAGTGTCATGTGAAATTTTAAAGACTATAAAAACTGTTTTTGGTTTTTGTGTTTTTGTCATGAACTTGCAGATTTCATACAGTGGCTATCTCCGAGATTTTAAAGTATTCGACGTACGACGAAAATATTTGACAATGTTCTTTGTATAAAATTTAAAGTTTAGGATTATAGGGGCAAATATTTATGGAATTGTCAAAAAATATTGACAGATAAATAATTATAAGCTTTTTGAAATCTTATGAACCTTGTAATTTTATGGTTGTTACTGCTTTATGGAATAGCTAAGGACATTATCATTATCGTTGACTCTGGAAAAATTTAAACTAAAGTTTATGATAAAAGGGATTATTTTGATTTCACTATTACTAATTTCCCTTTTCTTGAAGGCCTTCAAATTCGCAGGAATAAGATCAGATTGACATATAAATCAACAGATACTATAAATGATCATAATTAATCAAAACCATAAGCACAGCTATGAGATATGCAAACATGGGTTTAGGATGATATTTAATGACCCAATCAGACTACAGATGGCCATTTTAAATAGTTATTAATATTATTCATTTAAATATTAGAAAAGCCACATGAGATATGCATGCAGTGGGTCAGAATGCCATACGACAAAAACTAATCCAAACTGTAAAGAAGGTCTTTAATGGTCAGAAATATTCATCGCAAATATCTCAACATCTATGGAATTTGTAAGGCCAGAATGGCATTTCATGAACCAATTGCAAGTTGAATATCGAATGTCATTAATGGTCTTAAACATATGAAGGTCACGGTCTTCGACTTTGCGCGATTAACCCGGTTTAACTCACTATTTAAATGCTAGTACCAGGTCAGGACTATGTCTTTTTCCTTTTGTATTTCGGCTCTTGACAATTCTGTTCGTACATTTTGTTACTAACCTCATTAAACACGATTATATATTTTATGCTCCTAATTTCCCTATTCATATGAGTTATTATATCGCTGACGTCTAGACACATGGCTTACACACAAAGATGATTAGCTATTAATTGTATGGGATTGTCTGAATGGATTAAAAAATATGTCTAGCATAATTATAATTCCTATACCATCTCACAATGACAGGAAGGTTTACTATATAGCTGTCACATTAAAGTTGAATGTAAGTTGTAATATACACATTACTTTATGTTGAGTGCGTCGGACGAAGGGGCGAAGCAGTGTTATTACTTATTTGTAAAATAATACTGAATTTTGTCAAAATTATCTGTATTGCTATTATAAATTTGTAATTACTCATTCCTACAAAGTACAAATGATAAGACAATGGAAGGACAAATTTATTATTGTCACATTAAAGTTTCTGGATAAAAACAGTTTTTTTCAAACTGAAATATATGACCGCAAACTTTGTCATTATCTATATCATGACATTCATTGATGTAAAACCGTTTTCTGTTAAGAAAAAAAACTCGTGAGGAGTTTAAATATCGCAAACAAATAAAATAGAAGGAGGGTTGTATTGAAATATGATGTCTTGTATGATGACAATTTTCATGGTTTTTATTATGAGGTTTCTGCACATTTTTTTTAGATAAAAGAAAAAAATTATCTTACAAATAAAAATATCATGAGAAACAGTGTAAAAAGGTAAAGGAAATTGAATAAAGGATATGAAATGTGCCGCGAAGAACATGTTTTATAAAAACAATAGTATTTACTTTAAAAATTAACCAAATGTATCATATAGATAAGGAAGAAAGCAATTTTCCATCTATATCTATCTTAATTGCAGTCACAATATATGTTCAGCTTAATATAATGTATTTTAACAGCTATCTATGGACTGGCTGTACCGATTGCTGCTGTACTTATGGTTGCATTACTTATTAGCGTTTGTGTAGTTATGTATAGAAGAAATCCAAGGTATTGTTTTATCTCTCATGACTTTATTTCATTACATTAAATTTGCTTTTAACCTAGGTTAGAATAGTATATTTCACGGGTAAAATAACTAAATTCTGAAGTTTTTTTAAAAATGTAATTTCTTCAGATAGCCATTTCGATACCTTATATTTTTTCAAATTAAAACTTAAAGTAAACCATAAACCGGAGAATATGCAGCTGTAAGAGAACAAATAAGAAATCATATCTAAAACGATTGCATTTTCGTTCCATATCCAAATTGCCCGAATCTCAATAGTATGTCAAAATCTTTCATCAAATAAAAGTTAATGTACTTAACAAATTACAAAGGGCCTTCATCACAAATGAAGTGATTTAAGATTGCTTATCTACTGTGATGTAAAAAAAATCATTTAAAACAATTGGCAACTACGTTATATAAGTAAAGTGTATTTATAAGTATACAAAATGTTTTCATAGCTATTCGTTCGCTTTAACAGATATAAATTATCCAATGTAAAATGTGTACACTAGCACTTTAACATAATATGAAAGTAATTGAGAAGTGAATCTTCAGTACAAAAAAAGAATAGACCAAAGGTAATGACATCACTGGAGATACAAAGTAAGAAGATAGCTCATAGAAGCGGCACTGTACGAAAAGACAAATCGGGACACACATAAAGATGAACAATACAGTATCTGAAATCAAATGCAGTAGAGGACAAACAAACATAACATATTAAAGGGAAAGATGTGTTGTCATCTTTGAAACAGATCAAATATTTGTCCACAAAATTGTGATGTCGACTTAAAATTCTGCAGTAATGACTTTAAGCTGTGGGCGACATTCCCTTTTTAAGAAGCCCATTTGTAAGTAACCGAGCAGTTTCAAGGAAGTCAATGTATCGACCACAGGCTGTTGAGTTTTCTCTTTATGTTAAAGTATATGACATCTTATTCCTGCAGTACAAAAAGAATAGTGACAATGATTACAAAGCAAAAAAAGCGCATAAGTTTTTCACAGAAAAGTAAAATTTGGATACTCATACAGATGAACAAAACGGTCCCATATGTGAGAATAGATTTAGAGTTAGCATCTCAACACCTGGTGTATTGAACGTGTTTAATATTAATTGATTGAAACATTAATAAACAGTTCTCTAATGATATGTGCAGTTTAAACCGGTACTGACCCGTAAATTCTCATAACATCACTTTAGCTGTCTACGAACTTTCAGTAACAATTGCTTTTGAGTTACTACCGGACACTACTGCAATTGAAGAGGATGTTTGGCTTGCTATAAACCTGTTTACCAACCTTTCCTTTCAAAATGTTTGTACCAAGTCAGAACCATTGCGGCTACAATTTTTCTGGTGATTTTGCACCTGTTTTGTCTATTAACCTCTTGAATTATGGCTCTTGACAATTCTATTTGATTATTTTGCTATCACTTCATTAGCTGAAATTTTATGTTAACTCTTTCAATTCTGCTGATCTTGCTTCAAAAGTCACACTATCTGTGTTTTAGTCTATTTTTATGTTAAGTCATTCCGTTCCACATTTTATTTCAATAGAAATAGATTCCACAGCATCAAGTGATAAACGACATTTCTGACTTTTACCCTTTTTAAAGCACTGTAACCTTAGTTCTCGTTTTTAAAGTCTCCACTTATACATTGTAGAACATGTCAGTAGAACAAAGTTTTTATTGTGTTTTACATATTGAAGTTAAAGCTATATTTAGTTAATTCACATTATTTTAAAAGATGAAAGTTTACTTTATGTCTATAGGAGTCTAGGATGATGTTTATCTCGCTGAACTTGATTACTCTTTATTCAGGGGCCGACTCCGACCTGCCGTTGGGTGTGGAGTTTTCTCACCGTTCATTGAAGATCTTGGGGTGGCTTTGAGTTGTTGTTGCTCCCCTTTGGGTCGTTGTCTCTTTGACACATTCCCCGTTTCCCTTCTTTTTTCTATTACTGTCCAAAAACTTTTTCCAATATATGTTGTAGTCCAGTAATACCAGTTGGTCAAAAAAATAATAGGTACAGCTTACTCAAATTGTTTAATTGGTTACACAATAGGAACTAGTAGACCGGTAAGGTCATACACAATAGACTATAAATGCTTTGGTGAGATGACAGACAATTGAACGAATAATTTCGCACATTATCTCGTGAATCTTGTCACATATGAAGCAGGTCATACTTACCCTTTCGGAGCACTTGATGACATTCCTATTTGATAAGGGGTCACACTGTTCTGTTTGCTTTGTCTTCGTCGTTCATGTTCACTGTATGTAATCATTTTATTTCCATGTATTCTGGGTATATGATTTTGACTCTTGCTTCGGTATTCATTTGAAAATTTACTTGTATATTTATAGTTACATAAGAAAACGTTCTAAATGTCTTATTTTAACTCTAATTGCAGCAAGAGAGGGTTTTATATAATAAATGTTTTGAAAGACAGCTGTTGTAATTCTGCAGATGGCTCATCGACCCGTTGCTAAGGATCACGAAATGCGAAAGTTACATCTACATAAATCAACTATCCTGTCAAGACCTAGCTGAGAAGCGCTCTAGTTTTTTATAACAAGTCATATATCGTGTAGCTGATGTAACCCGTTTAAAGGAGTATTATTTTTTAGGTTTCACATTTATGTAAAATTCTTTGATTTCCTTCAGATAAGGTCTAATGGATAGCATTCTCCTTGACATATATGTCATCTAAATGTATTTGAAAGGCACTAAAGACATTTTTACTGAATTCTTTTTTTTATATTATTAAAAGCCTGAGAAATGACGATAATTTGTCACAGGGAATCTGACTGTTATAAGTTATGAATTGGGCTAAACAATACACAGATCCCATTTCTACATCATTCAAAGTTTTCTTATTGTAAGTAGCTCTTTCTTTACAAAGGCAGATTATTAATTTTAGGAACATATTATGCATTGTCTGCAAAGAACTTCACAAAAATTACGAATGCCCTGAGCCAGTTTAAGACAAGACTTCTTTTTTCTTTTTTACATTGTTTTTGATGTTCATTTACGTTTATTTGTATTCATATTGTCGTTATTTTTAAGAAAATAGGTGAGCGGCTTTGTTACAAAATGAAACCACCGATATTAGGCTAAATCAAAATCAAACTTAAACATCTGAAAGTAAAATGTAACCTTTTATATTTTTACTTCCGGATCTTGTTTTATTTTGATTTTGATTTCGGTTTAGCCAGTGTTTGGTGGTTAAATTTTTATGCCCCCAGATCAAGGATCGGGGGTATATTGTTTTTGTCCTGTCTGTTTGTCTATTTGTCTGTGCGTCCGAAACTTTAACCTTGGCTATAACTTTTGAACTATATAAGGTAGACTTTTGATACGTGGCAAGTGTATAGGTCTAGTCAAGAGGAACATAAATATGCAAAACAAATTAGGTCAATGGTCAAAGGTCAAGGTCATAGGGGTCAAAAAGGGGTAAAAATCGGAATCTGGGGGCATATGTAGTGTTTCACAAACACATCTTGTTTTTTATACTGATATAAAACATACACATTTCAAGTCATATTTTCTCTGATGGGAGTTAATGTATTTTGATTCAATTTTGTATTCATTTCTCGATCACTGTCCTTTTTGTCCCTGTGGTGTTAGACGTTTATATTTTAATTTACTATTATTATCACTGCATACAATATAGCTCAAAAGGCACTTTTCAATTTTTCCATTGATCATCATATTTTTACTTTTGTTCTATGCATAAAGTTTAGAAATGTATCTTCATCTCATTGCACACTTATTCTTTCATTGTTTTTTTACTTTGATAGAGGTCTCCCAGATACAACCCTTCAACACCTACATTAGATTTACTACGCCCCTTTAGTTTGTTTGCCAAAACAGTATCAATCAAATGAAATAAAACAATTAAGGCCCTTCTATACTCGATCAATATGGGGTTTTACTGGGCACAGAAGGTAATATTGAATTCGAGTAAACCCTCGTTTAATATTTACTTTATTGCTCCGTTAAACCCAATATTGATAGAAGAGCCATAATTGAATATTATTACACATTTGATCATCATAAATCATCATATTGCACACTAACTTTCATTGATGTTTCAAGACCACACCCCTTCCACTACCAAAATGTACATAAGATACACAACGCCTCTTTTTTTGTCTTGTTTGAGTTAAGTCGTGTCAATCAAGTTAAACAAATAATTACTCAATCAATATGGGTTTAACGGAGCTAAAAATGTTGATGTGGACAAACCCTCGTTCAGTATTAGTTATTACTCTGTTAAATCCCACACTGGTCTCATGGAAGTGCCATAGTTTTATATTATCTTGTTTTATATCTGTTGATTGGTTTTGGTTGATTTATTTTAGGTATACATTTTAATAGATTTTTTCAATGTAATTGAGATGTTTTTGTGTTTGGTTTTTGATTGATTTATTGTTCATTTTACACTTTGAATGATCAGTTTTATGTATTTTACAGTTTGATTGATATGTTTTTATGTATTTTACATTTTACTTGTTGTTTACTGTTGGCAAGAATGGAGAAAGTTCGCAAACGGTAAACTTTAGCCCTGTTATTTGTGAATTTTAAATTTCCTTTCTACCTTTTTAAATCTGAAATACAAAACATGTTTTATTGGATACTGCAATATAAGTAAGTCACAGTAACGTCCTTAACTGAATAAAAAACGTAAGATACTAGAATTTTTTACCTTTTTGAAACATATTTTGCCTAAAGCTATGATCAACTGTTTCTCATTGTGATTGTGTTTATCTTGTAATATTAATTTTTAATGTTTAAATTTAAATCAAATTTAAAATGAAACTTTTCAAAATGCTTCATCATTTGGAAAATATTTAATTTAATGTCATCATCAGACAGAAATAACCACTTTAAATAAAAGCATTACAAAAGTCATTTTAACAAATTTTTACGTAAGTTTTAGGAAAATGATTTTGACCTTAATTGTTAAGTTAAGAAAAAATAATTCTAGAATATTTTCATAGTAATTTTCTTTGTCTTTTTAAATTTATATTCCTAAATTTAAATAGTAGAGACTTTTCTTCAACCCTTGATCTTCAACCATCATTAATAAGCTGTACGAAAAATAAAAATTCCCATTTTAGTCAATAAAAATGCTAAAAAAAGGCATCTATATTGTTTCAAGGTTTTTTCAAATAAAATAAGAAATTTTCAATTCTTTTGTGATATTGACTATGATTTGCTGTCTTGCTTTTGTTGTCATATGTGGAGGCTATCAATTGAATATTTAAAAAGATATCTGCCTTCAATAGAAACCGCACTGGAATGTAAAGATTCGTTTTAGAAATTAAGAGCACTAAAATATATCAAATATTTTAAGAATGTAAAGGTTTTACCACGTCCCTATTTATATTCGTGATTTCAGTGACTTAAAAATTCAGATAACTTTCTACAAAGAACATCACAAAAGGGACAATTGCCTTAAAACAGTATAAAAAATGCATGTTTATCTTTCACCTTTTTCTCATTGTCTTTGATTTTTTTTAATTCAGCTCGTCATTTTTTCACATAATGATGCATAGCTGCGTTTTGAAAACATGTATACTTTTTGTCACGATTTAAGTTTATATGTTTGCCTCTGATTGATTTTTTATGTCATGGTCATTGTCTGTTTTGCATCTGTAATGATAGACTTTCATATTGTGCAGTTTTCTCTATTATTATAATAACATTTGATGAGGAGCTTATACATACAGCTCGAAACGTATTGTTTAGTTTTTCAATGTATCCTGTTTTGTTTTTAGTGATTGCTTTTGGTTGATTGATTTTTTTAAATATTTTACATTCTATTTTAGTATCATGTTTTATTTTTGGTGACTGGTTTTAATTTATGTATTTTTATGTCTGTTATCTTAGATTATATAGCTCTCCTGGCCTTCCAGGCCATGAAAGCTTTTGCCGACATTTAGCGTCCGTCGTCTATCCGTCAACAATTTCGAAAGTCCCCTCTGAAACTGCTTGGCTAATTGTAACCATATGTATTTGGCCTAAATCATTAGCAGGCTATGCAATTTAAAACTTGTGTTCGATTATTCGATTTAACATGACCGCTGTAATTATAAGTAGATCATAGGGGCTAAATTGCTTATTTGCAAATAACGTAAAACAGGTTACAGATATAAAAAATTCTGACATACCCGTCTTCAAATTTTAAAGAACATATGAATACCCGTCTTAGTGTTATGGTCTTTTTTCGGCAAAATTTTAAAAATGTTTGTAATATTTGTCTTTTACATTAGAAATAATATGAAAAAGAGGAATTGATGCAATACAAAAATGATGAGCATGTCAAGATTTAACTTAGCTGCAATTTTGAGGAAATCAGATGAACCATATGGGAGTTACGATCCTTTTTCGTTTTATATTGTTATTGTTTCGAGCTGTATTTCCAAGACTATTTGAAATAGAAGTTAAGTTTGAATAGCAAAATTGTTCATCGTATCGAGAACTACAATTTCTTCATAAGTCAAGCATGTTTTCGTCTCCTCTAAGATGGTAACCACCAGGGAACGTAGTTTATCATTGGACCCTACGCGCAAATGTTGTAAATTGTCAAATCTTGAAAACTGTTTAATACATCAATTTGATATTTACTAGGCATGTTAACATAATAATCATTAAACAATTTATGATTTTTGTAGGGACCATAAATTCGAGATTGCTGCCACTGCAAATTTTACCTTAACATTGTAACCTATAGAAAAATATTGTGAATGTAAATTCTTGGAAATCGTTTTATAAATCAAGTTGATATTAAGGAGGCATGCTAACATGATAGTCATTTTCCAAACAAATCAATTTGTCTCAATCAAAAATCCAAAATGGCGCCACTGGGGAAGATAGTAAATCATAGGAACCTATGAGACAATGTTCTTAATTTCTAGTTCTAGTTTCATACATCAAGTTGCTATTAAGTAAGCATGGCTACATGATGATCATCTACCAAATTTACTATATTTGTACCAGTCAGAAATCCAAAATTAAGGCCACAAGTGAATACAGTAACACAGAAATATGTAGGAAATTGTTGTAAATTGTTTTTTCTTGAAACCCATTTCTTACATGAAATTGATATTAACTAGGCATTTTAACATGACAATAATCTACCAGATGGTTTGTACTTTTAGTTGGCTGTTACTTCAGATTATTCATTTAAACACTTGGGAAATCTTATTTGATCAACAGCCACAAGATGAGCGATACAGGCTCACATTTAAGCTATTGGCTTTAGTATTATATTTTATTTTTGAGGGGAAATTAGTTTTGATTGATTTTGTTATGTACTTTACATTCTGTGTTTCTTAATATCATATATTATATTTATTTATTTTGGTGATTGGTTTTGATTGACTTATTTTTTTTAAGTAGAAGGCTCACGGATGATCAAAATTGACCTTGCCAACTGAAAATTTCTATTCTCTTAAAATTTGAATTAAAACGTGATAAAACGTTTGTATGCATATACTTGAAAGAAGACTTTTGTATACATGTTTGTTGTACTACAATATAAATAAATATCAGTGACGTAACTAACTCGAAGAAAATGTTAAAATATAGGATTCTGAACCTATTTCGAGGCTAATGTCTGACAACATGGCTTTTCCGGCAACCTATTATCCAATGTTTCTCGATTTTATTGTGTTTGAAGCTGATACATTTTTGTATAAAAAAGTTTTGATGGAGGATGTAGATAACATAATGTGCATGTAAAAATGAGGCAAAATTGTCATTTTATATTAAAAACACTTCAAAAGACAAATTTAACAAGATTTCACATAAAATTTGTTTTGGCTTATTGATTTTAATTTGAAAATGATTATTTAAAAGTAATTTCATAGATATTTTATTAGTATATAATCATTTTGAACTTGAAATTTAAGGGTTAACTTTAGGGCTGATTTCGTGAACCTTGTTCTTTTAATATTTAAAATATACTGTTATCTAGGGGTGGTACGAGACAAAAAAGTATCCCTGTATTAATTTACACTATTGCAAAAAAGTATCTACTGGATTTTGTTTCGACTCAAGAAACATTTTTTTTTTGTTCTGAGGGCTATGCTTTGAAATGCTTGGTTAGATATGATATGTGTAATCCTTACTGTGGAGGCGATCTCTGCCTCTTATTGAGAGCACTCGGAATTTAATCATTGCTCTTAGAAATCGATAGTTTAGTCAGAAGATACTTAAAGATATTAAATATCTTTAAAATGTATAAGTTTTTTTACTGTTTCTGTTTAAAATCTGCATTTTAATTAGTTAAATTCAGATGGTTAATTTTTAAGGTAATGGCATAAAAATCTATTTCCAAAATCTTTTGAAAATGTGGTATTGCTAATCAAACCCGCGTTTTGAATAAATTTGACAACAAAAGTCAGCAGAAATTAGAGGAAGAGACTAGTAAGGAAACCAACTGGACAATCAACAATTCCGAGAGCACACAACTCAACATAGAACATTTGATTTATATCAAAAATGTATTTAGAACATGCAAACTGCTTTTGATTGGAAATATGACAACATAGGCCTTAAAAGCAATTAATGAAACATACGGCTTTGCAAGTTTACAATGATGTTGAATGTTAGTAAATTAGGTCTATTTTAATCTATCAACTCTTGACACTGTATGTGCTGAATCTGAAAAAAAACTAATCATGCCATCCTTAGATGTTTGTAAATAAATATGTTTTTGAAAATAGTAATGAACTTTTGTTGTTTTTACTTCAGTTTAAAATATACTAGCCACAAAAAGAAATTACACCAAGATTATAAATAGCAACAACATAAGAATAGGGAAGGAACAAAGCACAAGATAACATTTATCAAAGCCCAGAGACAAGGCAAAAGCAAGAACACCAGAAGGCGGAAGTCGAAGAAAAATTAATTTTTCAATTAAAAGGGGGAATATAAAAATTATACTACAGAAGAAAATGCTGGCAGATGTCATCAAACGTCATTTAAGAAATAATTCATGGCAGTTTTAAGGTTATTGGAACTTTAACCATGGGCTGGACTTTTATATTCAAATTTAACCCAAGCTGCAAGTAACGCATTGTTTTCAAATTGCGACCTATAATATCCAAATGAATTTATGACGGCAATTTTTACGTTTACATGTTAACGTTCTTCATTATTACTTAATTTTTCTTTTTAATAAATATAAAAAAGTGGTCCAAAAGCCGTAACTCCAAATTAATTTTGAATTAAGAAAAATTATTTAATGATTTTATATTTTTTATTTACACTGATGTTTAAGAGATATGATTTCTAATCATTATAAGAATAACTTTTGTGAACGGTTATATTTGCTGAAATTGATGTTTCAGCTTTCATGTTTGAGTACCTGTATGAAATCGTAAATGTTTTTGCACATTGTAATTGTTAATCAAAAATTGCAAATTAACTTTAAATTTGCTTTTAAATTATTATAAAACTGGCATAACCAGACGTTCGTCTGATCCTGTATCGCTCGCCTGCTTGCTATTTATCAAATAAGATTCTATCTTTTGTTATCATACGTGCTTAATATAAGTTTGAATATAATAAAAACCGTTTTAGAAGAATTACAAACTGTAGCAGTTTAAAACATTTTCCTATAAGTTCTGCATTGGGGCCATCTTGGATTATGATCGGTACTAAAATGATACATTTGATAAACGACTGTCATGTTCCATTCCTAGTTAATATCAACTAGATATATAAATGGATTTCAAGAATTGACAATTTACATTTCCCGTAGGGTGCAATGTTAAACTATGATCTGGATTGGCGGCCATCTTAGATTTATAATCGGTAGTGAAATCATACGTTTGTTTAATGACAAACTTGTTTTATGAAACAATTTCCAAGAATTAACAATTTCAACATTTTACGAGGTAGGGCCACTTTTGCTATTCAAACTGAGCCTAAAATAGTTTTGGAAAAATGACTCCAAACATTAAAAAAATGAAATAAAAAAAAAATCAACAAGAAAGGGAAGTAACTAATACAGGGTTCATCACACTCTTTTTTTTTAAATCGAGGCATACTTAATAAATTAGGTAATAATAAAGTAACCTCAATCTCCTTTCTGCCTTTCAGGCAAGGTGATCTTAATTATGGTATTTCAGTTACTCGGAAGGTATTCTCTAAATTTTATTATAGATACATTGACTTATTAAGAAAATTTGGTTCTGCATGCAGGGCTCTTATACATCAGGGCATTTCACATCCAAACTTCTATGGCAATATCATTTACAAAGCGCATAAATTCAAAAATTGTCCTTCCAAACTTATTAATCCGTCGAACAAACTTATTCATAAAGGATATAAATACAGCATTGTTGTTAAATCTTTACTTCTGGTTTTTGTTGTTAAAAATATTGATCATCTCCTAAATGCTTCACACCATAACTAAATTTAAACAATTTTTAATATTGGCAGTTTTTGGCATTGCACAATATCATGTTCTTCTATCATAATTGATGATGTTGTTATACCAAATCTAGAAGTATTTCAGCTGCAGTTTCATATGTAAGAAGCCTTGATATCATATTCAACGGAAATTATGTCCTTAGCTAGCTGTCAGTAACTGCAAGCATTTGTCTAGACAGTACCTTTGTGTATTGTCTTCATGCTTTAAGTACTTCATTGTAAGGGTACTCGTCTTGATAAGTTGGACTTTTTTCTAGTTTGATTTTTACTGTGAGTGTTTTTGTGTATTTATTTTTGAGCCATTCACCACACATAGGAGGAGGGTTTGGATCCAAGAAAACGAGTTTAACCCCACCGCAATTTTTAGCCCTTGCTATATGGTGTGAGGTTCCTCACTGTGTTGAAGACCGCACGGTGACCCCTAGATGCTTTGTTTTGGGTCATTTTAACCTGGATATTGGATGTTGTCTCCTTGACATTCACCCCATTTCCTTTCTTTTTCATATTACAGTTTTCTTCAAGCTAACCCTTTGTTTTATAATGCGTTATAATATTTGTAATCGGACCATGGTTTTATGTAATGTTAATATTAAGTTCAAGTCGGGCCGTAGCTTCGGACGATAACGTTGGAGTGGGTGCATACACTTTTCACTTTTCTTTGTCATTTTCCCAAGTTGTAATTTTTTAAACTAAACTATTTTTCTTAAAAAATAGAAAATAAAATATTCCAATCATTTTCTTGTGTCTACAAATTTCGACTTCTTGTATCATTTTCACCCGTCTCCTGTGTTGAACAGCCAATTTGCTCAATCATCGGGGTGACATCTTGTTATTCTACGTTTCTTCTTCTTTTTCTTCTTCTCTTCTTCCTCTTTGAATGTTTCTGTCCGAGCGATTATTTGTGACATGGCTGAATGTTATGATTCTAACTTTGAAAACAGTTTAATACACCAGTCTTTCTGTACTAAAAAGGTGAAAGAAGATATTCATATTTGGTGATAGGTAAATTAAGATGGGGCCTATTTTGTTAAACATCACACTGATTCACACAAAAAGTATACAGAGGAGGATGTCATTGCAATGATGGAATTCTTGATTGATAACATATTTGTAGAATATGGAGTACAAGTTTTCCAGCAAACGATAGGGATACCAATGGGGACTAATTGTGCGCCACTTTGAGCAGATTTGTTTCTTTATTCGTATGAAGCCAGGTTCATACAAGGGTTAGTTCAGAAAAAAACAACAAGCTAGCCAAATCCTTTAATTTCAGTTTCCGTTATATAGATAATGTTTTTTCATTGAACAATCCTCAATTCAAGGATAACCTTCATCTTATATACCCAAATGAACTCGAAATTAAAGAGACCACTGATACACCATCATCAGCATCATACCTGGACCTATACCTCTACATTGACAACACTGGACGTCTGAAAACAAAACTTTACGACAAGCGTGATAATTTTAGACTTCCCAATAGTGAACTTCCCGTTTTTGAGCAGTAATATTCCCTCTTCTCCTGCATATGGCGTGTACATTTCACAACTCATTCGCTATTGCCGTGCCTGTAGTTTGTACAGCGATTTTGTCAACAGGGCGAAATTACTGTCTCAAAAACTTATAGATCAAGGGTATGTTCAGTCACTGTTGCAATTGCCACTTCAGAAGTTTTACGGTCGTCACCACGATTTGACAGACCATTACAATGTTTCTGTTTCACAAATGAGAACAGATATCTTTGGGTAGATCCAGAGTTTGTTACCGGACTGACTAACACCGACTGTGACAAAATCGGACTTTTCACCGGCAGAGTGACGGGTGCCACGCGTAGAGCAGATCATGCTTACCCTTCCGGAACACCTGATGATACTCCCAGTTTTCAGTGGGAGTTCACACTGTCAGTTGCTTTAGTTTTTGGTGTTGTCTCGTATAGCACATTTAACATCTTTTAGTTTTGTCTTCGTTGCTATGTTTGTGCTAACAATTTGTCCTTGTTATCGTCCGACCACTTAATACACTCACATACGCTTTTCAAACTTTTACCTTGGTACTGTTTTAGGGTTAGAGAAGAAACACGTACCATGGATTTTAATTGGTTTTGTCTAAGCTGGCTGTGTGACGGGTGCCATCCGTGGAGCAGATCATGCTTACCCTTCCGGAGCACCTGATGATACCTCAGTTTTTATAGGGGTTCTCACTGCTAGTGCTTTAGTTTTGTGGCGTTTTTGTTCATTTTTGTTTGTTTGTTATGTCTTTGTCATACTGTCTCAATTGCCGTGATTTTGGATTTATGATGTATGATTTTAGAAATTCCCCTTTCCTCGTTCTTGTTTCGGTATTCGTTTGCCGATGTATAGACTAAAATCTGAAGTTATATGTTGTGTGCTATTTTTTTTTAATGGCTGCTATTTCCTAGGTGGTCGCTTAAAATATTTCATTATTTAAGGTAACTAGAGACTTTGTTTCTTTTTATTGAAGCCATATCCAATAGTTATGTCTATTGAGTTCTCCTTTAGTCTTTGTTGATTTATGTTTCTATATTTGTATTTGGTATTGCAATAATAAATCGTTGACGCCTTGGTTTAACCATGAATGCAAAGTCAAAAGAGATGCATTTCATTTTGCTCGTAAAAAATTAATACCCATAACAATGATACTCAATGATACTAATAAGCTTCGTAGGAGCGAAGCAAGTCAAGATTATAAAAAAAACTGAATAAAGCCTTTAAAAAATTTCAAAATCGAAAAATAGCTGAAATTAAAGACGTATCGAAGAAGACCCAAAGAAGTTTTGGGATATTCTTAGACGCTGTACTAATCAACAGAAGCAGGATATTGACAATCCATAAAATGAACTTTACGAATATTTTACAAACATAAATCGACGCGACGAGGATCACTCAGTAACTGATGAGAATGAAAATGTCGAAAACTTGGAAATTGATTCAGAAATAGCAGATTTCATTCAAAATAGCCCAATTACGGCCTCGGAAATCGAGGACGTAGTTAAAAAACTCCCCAATAACAAGTCGTCAGGCTTGGATTTTATTATTAAAGAATATATAAAACATGCAAGGGCTATTCCTTCATGTAAGAGATCACGAAAATTTCAGGTACAGAATTTCAGAGTATGAATACAGAGAACTGCTGAGAATTAAAAAAAAAGGAAAATCCTACAGTAGTCAATTACTAAGGAAAAGGTTTTCAGAGAATTGCGGAGAGTCTTACAGTAGTTTTATACAAAGGAAAAAATTTGCGGAGAATTGCACAGAATCTTACAGTGGTCTCATACTAAGGAAAAAGTTTGCAGAGAATTGCGCAGAATCTTACAGTAGTCTCATACTAAGGAAAACGTTTGCGGAGAATTGCGCAGAATCTTACAGTAGTCTCATACTAAGGAAAAAGTTTGCGGAGAATTGCAGAGAATCTTACAATAGTCTCATACTAAGGAAAAATTTTGCAGAGAATGGCGAAGACTCTTACAGTAGTCTCATACTAAGGAAAAAGTTTGCGGAGAATCTTACATTAGTCTCATACTAAGGAAAAAGTTTGCGGAGAATTGCGGAGAATCTTACAGTAGTCTTATACTAAGGAAAAAATTTGCGGAAAATTGCACAGAATCTTACAGTAGTCTCATACTAAGGAAAATTTTGCGGAGAATTGCGCAGAATCTTACAGTAGTCTTATACTAAGGAAAAAGTTTGCGGAGAATTGCGGAGAATCTTACAGTAGTCTCATACTTAGGAAAAAGTTTGCGGAGAATTGCGGAATATCTTTCAGTAGTCTAATTAATACTATGGAAAAAGGTTGCGGAGAATCTTTCAGTAGTCTGCAACTAAGGAAAAAGTTTGCGGAGAATTGCACAGAATCTTACAGTAGTTTCATACTAAGGAAAAAGTTTGCGGAGAATTGCGCAACATCTTACAGTAGTCTTATACTCAGGAAAAAGTTTGCGGAGATTGCGGAGAATCTTACAGTAGTCTCATACTTAGGAAGAAGTGTGCGGAGAATTGCGGAATATCTTTCAGAAGTCTAATTAATACTATGGAAAAAGGTTGCGGATAATTGCGCAGAATCTTTCAGTAGTCTGCTACTAAGGAAAAAGTTTGCGGAGAATTGCACAGAATCTTACAGTAGTCTCATACTAAGGAAAAAGTTTGCAGAGAATTGCGGAGAATCTTTAAGTAGTCTTCTACTTAATAAGGAAGTTTGCGGAGAATCTTGAAGTAGTCTAATACTTAAGATAAAGTTTGCGGAGAATTGCACAGAATCTTTTAGTAGTCTCATACTTAGGAAAAGGTTTGCGGAGAATCTTTTAGTTGTCTCATACTTTGGAAAAAGTTTGCGGAGAATTGCGGAGAATCTTACAGTAGTCTTATACTAAAGAAAAGGTTTGCGGAGAATTGCACAGAATCTTTTAGTATTCTCATACTTAGGAAATGTTTGCGGAGAATTGCGGAGAATCTTACAGTAATCTAATATTAAATAAAAAGTTTGCGGAGAATTGTACAGAATCTTTTTTGTAGTCTCATACTTAGGAAAAAGTTTGCGGAGAATCTGACATTAGTCTCATACTAAGGAAAAAGTTTGCGGAGAATTGCGCAGAATCTTACAGTAGTCTCATACTAAGGAAAAAGTTTTTGGAGAATTGCGGAGAATCTTTCAGTAGTCTTCTACTAGGGAAAAAGTTTGTGGAGAATTGCATGCGCACAATCTTTTAGTATCCTTTAATACTTAGGAAAAAGTCTGCAGAAAATTGCGGAGAATCTTTCAGCTTGTAGACCAAGACATAGGAAACGGTTTGAGGAGAATTACACAGATTCTTACAGTCATCTAATACTTAGGAAATTGTTTGCAGAGAATTGTGGAGAATCTTACATTAGTCTTATACTAAAGAAAAAGTTTGCAGAGAATTGTTGAGTAGTCTTATACTAAAGAAAAAGTTTGCAGAGAATTGTGGAGAATCTTTCAGTAGTTTCCTACTAAGGAAATAGTTTACGAGAATTGCGCAGAATCTTTTAGTAGTCAATTACTTAGGAAAAAGTTTGCGGAGAATTGTGTAGAATCCTTGAGTAAGCTTATCATATATACTTAGGAAAAAGTTTGCTGAGAATTTTCCCAAAATATAACCCTAACCATTAAATGCTTTCCCTGACTATAAACCTACCAGAAACCCTTTCCCTGACTATAAACCTACCAGAAACCCTTTCCCTGACTATAAAATTTCCATAAATATAACCCTAACCCTTTCAGAGACTATAACCCTAGATAAAATCCTAACCCTTTCACTGACTATAACCATAGCCATTTCCCTGACTATAAACCTAACCATTTCCCTAAATATAACCCTTTCCTCAACAATAACCATACCCATTTTCCTAAAAAAAACCTAACCCTTTCACTTACTATAACCCTACAATTGAACGCTTTCCCTGACTATAACCCTACCAGTAACCCTTTCCCTGACTTTAAAATTTCTATAAATATAACCCTAACAAGATGTAGCCAGAAGGCCTGTACTTAAGGGTATAACTCTCACAATACCTCTGACTATAACCCTTTTCCTTCAAACATCTCTTAACACTGTATAATTACACTAAAACTTTTTTCCTCAATATAACAATAACCCTTTCCTCAACTATAACACTAACCCTTTCCCCAACTGTAACACTAACCCTTTCCCCAACTATAACACTAACCCTTTCCCTAAATTTAACCCTAACCCTTTCACTAACTATAACCCTAAGAGACCTACCATCTAACCTGAAGGGGGGTTATGGTTTTTTTTCTGGACAGATTTTTTTTTGTCCTTCGCGCAAACAAATTTATTTATTTTTTTCACGTGTATCAACAAAATATTTTTTTTAAAAATTAACATTATTTTTTAGGGGCAGAAAGCCTCCTTCAGAAACTGACTATAACCATTACCCATTCCCTACTAAAACCCTAACCATTTCCCTAAATATAACCCTTACCCTTTCCTTGACTATAACCCTAAATATAACTCTAATAAAAAACCCTTTCCCTTCCCACAACCCTAACCTTTTCCCTGACTATAACCCTAACCATTTCCCTAAATATCACTCTAACCCTTTCCTCAACTAACCATACCCATTTTCCTAAAAAAAAAACCCTAACCCTATTACTTACTATAACCCTACCATTAAATGCTTTCCCTGACTATAACACTACCAGTAACCCTTTCCCTGACTTTAAAATTTCCGTAAAAATAACCCTTTCAGAGACTTTAACCCTAAATAAAACCCTAACCCTTTCACTGACTATAACCGTAACCATTTCCCTGATTAAACCCTAACCCTTTCCCTAAATGTTACTTTAACCTTTTCCCTTAATATAACCCTAACCATTTCCCTGACTATAACCCTAATTATTTCCCTAAATATCACTCTAACCCTTTCCTCAACAATTACCATACCCATTTTCCTAAAAAAAAACCTAACCCTTTCACTTACTATAACCCTACCATTAAACACTTTCCCTAACTATAACCCTACCAGTAACCTTTTCCCTGACTAAAAAATTTCCATAAATATAACATGAACAAGATGTAGCCAGAAGAGCGGTACTTTGGTAAGGGTATAACCCTCACCATACCCCTGACATAACCCTTTTCCTTCAAACATCTCTAACAATGTTCCTTTAACTAAAAAAAATTCCTAAATATAACACTAACCCTTTCCCTAAATTTACGCCTTACCCTTTCACTGACTATAACCCTAACCATTTCCCTAAATATTACTCTAACCTTTTCCCTGACTATAACCCTTACCATTTCCCTGACCAAAACCCTAACCATTTCCCTAAATATAATCCTAACCCTTTTGCCAACTATAACCCTAACTATTTCCCTCAACTATAACCCCAACCATTTCCTTAAACATAACCCTAACCCTTTTCTTGACTATAATCCTAACCAGTTCCTTAAATATAACCCTAACCATTTCCCTATCATAATCCAAACCCTTTTCCCCACTATAACCCTAACCATTTCCCTGACTATAACCCAACCATTTCCTTCAATATAAAGCTAACCCTTTTCCTGACTTAATCATAACCATTTCCCTTAATATTACAATAACCCTTTCCTTTACTATATCTCTAACCATTTCCCTATATATAACCCTAACCAATTCCCTGACAAACCCTAACCCATCTCTAACCATTTCCCTAAATATAACCCTAACCAATTCCCTGACAAACCCTAACCTATTCCTTAACTAAATAACCCTATTACCATTTCCTTATATAAAACCCCAACCCTTTCCTTGACTATAACCCTATAACCATTTCCCTAAATGTAACTCCAACCCTTTCCCTGACTATAACCCTCTAACCATTTCCCTGATTATAAACCATAAAT
This sequence comes from Modiolus philippinarum, assembly GCA_002080025.1. NCBI lineage: Eukaryota > Metazoa > Mollusca > Bivalvia > Mytilida > Modiolidae > Modiolus > Modiolus philippinarum. The sequence continues at coordinate 250,791 of MJUU01072278.1, forward strand.
ATAACCCTAACCCTTTCCCAAACTATAATCCTAACCCTTTCCATGATTATAACCCTATAACCATTTCCCTTAATGTAACTCTAACCCTTTCCCTGACTTTAACCCTAACCCTTTCCCTGACTATAAACCAACCATTTCCTTTAATATAGAGCTTACCCTTTTCATGACTATAACCATAACCTAACCCTTAATATTACATAACCCTTTCCTATACTATATCTCTAACTATTTCCCTAAATATAACCCTTACCAATTCCCTGAAAAACCCTAGCCCATTTCCTTTAATATAGAGCTAACCCTTTTCATGACTATAACCATAACCTAACCCTTAATATTACATAACCCTTTCCTATACTATATCTCTAACCATTTCCCTAAATATAACCCTAACCAATTCCCTGACAAACCCTAGCCCATTTCTTAACTATATAGCCCTAACCATTTCCCTAAATAAAACCCTCACCCTTTCCTTAACTATAACCTTAACCATTTCCCTAAATGTAACTCTAACCCTTTCCCTGACTATAATCCTAACCATTTCCCTGATTATAACCATAAATATAACCCTAACCCTTTCACGGACTATAACCCTAACCCCAACTACAACCCCTAACCCTTTCCCAAACTATAATCCTAACCCTTTCCCTAATTATAACCCTAACCATTTCCCTAAATGTAACTCTAACCCTTTCCCTGACTTTAACCCTAACCCTTTCCCTAATTATAACTAGACATCAGAGAGATGGCAGCCATCTCTATGGGCCCCGCTGTATATAAGTGCAATTTTAAAAGTGTGTGGACACAATACAGGTGTGGACACAGTACAAGTGTGGACACAAAACAAGTATGGACACAATCATATCATCAAGATATAAACAGAAAGTAATATCCAAAAGCAATAATCTGACATTGAAGACAAAGATCAAAGTCAAAGGTCATCAATTCGTCTTGAAGTGATCTGTCTACATGCAAAATATCAAAAGCCTATCTCAAAAGACAAAAAAGATATAGACTGCACACGTCTTGTTATTAGAAAAGCAAAAATCTGACCTTGAAGACAAAAGGTCAAGGTCAAGGTCACCAATCATGATTCATGACACATTGTCTTGAAGTGATCTATCTACTTGCAAAATATCAAAAGCCTATCTCAAAAGACAAAACAGATATAGCCTGGACACGACTTGCCACTACAAAAGCAAAAATCTGACCTTGAAGACAAAATGTCAAGGTCAAAGGTCACAAATCATTTTCAGGACACATCGTCTTGAAGTGATCTATCTACTTGCAAAATATCAAAAGCCTATCTCAAAAGACAAACAAGTTATAGCCCGGACACGACTTTGTTACGGACGGACGGACAGAGCGTCTATGTGGCGGGGCCCTAATTAACCATAAATATAACCCCAACCCTTTCCCGGACTATAACCCCAACCACGACTACAACCTTAATTCTTTCCCAAACTATAACTGTATCCCTTTCCCTGATTAAAACCCTATCCATTTAAACAAAAAAAAACCCAAACCCTTTCACTCACTATAACCCTACCATTAAACACTTTCCCCGACAATAACCCTACCAGTACCCTTTCCCTGACTATAAAATCTCCATAAATAAAACCCTAACCCTTTCAGAGACTATAACCCTAATAAAACCCTAACCCTTTGACTGACTATAACCGTAACCATTTCACTGACTTTAACTCTAACCCTTTCCCTCAATATTACTCTAACCCTTTTCCTGACTGTTATCCTAACCCTTTCCCTGACTGTCATCCTAACCCTTTCCCTGACTAAAACCCTTACCCTTTCCCTAAATACAACCCTTATAACCCTTCCACAGACTAGAACCCTAATCCTTTCCCTGACTATAACCCTAACCATTTTTCAGAAATATTACTGTAACACTTTCCCTGATTTTTACCCTAACCCTTGCCCTGAATATAACCCTAACCATTTCCCTAAATAAAACCCTAACTCTTCCCTTGACTATAACCCTAACCATTTCCCTGACTTTAACCCTAACCATTTCCCTAAATATTAACTTGGCTTCCCTGACTTTAACCCTAGCCACTTCCCTTAATATAACCCTAATCCTCAAAGAGTTCTTTAGTAAGAGTACGATGTATGGACGGAAATTGAAATTTCAGGCTCTATTGAAATAATCGAAGTCCCATAACTCTGGAATTGAAATATCCACAAACAAAATAAAACCATAGAGAGCTTTCTTCCATCATACCCAACATTCCTGCATAGTTTCAAAAAAATAATCAAAGTGTTCTGTAGTTAGAGTATGACATATGGACAGATATTGCTTTTTTCAGGCTTTTTTTCAGTAATCAAAGTGCCATAACAATGGAACGAAAAATCCACCAACAAAATAAAATAATAGGGAGCTTTCTTCCATCATAATTAACAATCCTGCAAAGCTTCAAGAAAAAAAATCAAAGCATTGTCTAGTTAGAACACTGGAGATTTTCCGCAGACTTTTTCCTAAGTACAATAATGCCCACTGGGGTTTCTCCGCAATTCTCCACTGACTTTTTCTTAGTACTATACTGCTAACTTGAGATTCTCCGCAATTTTCCGCTGACTTTTTCCTAGGTACTATACTGCCAACTGGAGATTCTCCGCAATTCTCCGCCGACATTTTCCTAAGTACTATACTGAACACTGGAGATTCTCCGCACTTTTCCGCTGACTTTTTCCTAGGTACTATACTGCCAACTGGAGATTCTCCGCAATTCTCCGCTGACTTTTTCCTTAATACTACACTGCCCACTGCAGATTCTCCGCAATTCTCCGCTGACTTTTTCCTAGGTACTATACTGCCAACTGGAGATTCTCCGCAATTCTCCGCTGACTTTTTCTCAAGTACTATACTGCCCACTGGAGATTCTCCGCTGACTTTTTCTTAAGTACTATACTGCCCACTACTCCGCAATTCTCCGCTGACTTTTTACTAAGTACTATACTGCCCACTAGTTTCTCCGCAATTCTCCGCTGACTTTTTACTAAGTACTTTACTACCCACTGGAGATTCTCCGCAATTCTCCGCTGACTTATTCCTAAGTACTATACTGCCAACTTGAGATTCTCCGCAATTCTCCGCTGACTTTTGTTTAGTACTATACCGCCCACTGGAAATTTTCCGCAATTCTCCGCCGACTTTTTCCTAGGAACTATACTGCCAACTGGAGATATACTGTCCACTGGAGATTCTCCGCAATTCTCCGCTGCCTTTTTCCTAAGTATTATACTGCCCTCTGGAGATTCCCCGCAAATCTCCGCTGACTTGTCCTAAGTTTTATACTGCCCACTGGAGATTTTCCGCAATTATCCGCTGATTTCTTCCTAGGTATGATACTGCATTGAAGATTCTCCGCAATTCTCCGCTGACATCTTCCTAAGTATTTTTCCACCTTTGAGATTCTCTGCTATTCTTAACAAATTTTTCCAAGTATTATACTGCCTTGGAGATTCTCCGAAATTCTCCGCAAACTTTATCTGACGTAATATACTCCCAAAGAGATTCTCCACAATTCTCCGCTTACTTCTTCCTAGGTATCTGCATTGGATATTGTCCATAATTCTCTGATGACATTCTCCTAAGACACTACCTGTGAAATTTTCCGCAATTCTCCAAACTTTGTCCAAAGAATTATACAGGCTTGGAGATTCATCACAATTCTCCGCAAACTTTTTCTTAAATATAACATTCCCATGGAGATTCTCCGCAATTCTCCGCTGGCTTTTTCAGTGGATATGTAGCATGGTTAGGACAGTTTTATTTTAGTAATTTTCATGATCTCTTACATGAAGTATGAACCCATGCAAGGTATTGAATGTCATTTTTCATACTGGTATAATCCCAGACGCATGAGCTTTAGGAGTAATTATGCAGTATACCGAAATAAGGGTAATCCAAAAGAACCAAACAATTATAGACCCATCAGCCTGGTCAGTTGTTTCAGCAAAGTATTTACCAGCATCATCAATAGTAGGCTTGCGAGGTTTTCTTATAAAATTAACCTGATCTCGGAAGCACAGTGTGGGTTTCGAAGGTCGCATTCGACAGTCGACAACATTTTTATATTGAGTTCTCTTGTTGATTTATACTTAAGTAAAAGCAAAAAATTGTTTTCCACATTTGTCGACTTTACCAAAGCTTTTGATAAAGTTAATAGATGTGGTTTATGTTTGGAAACGTAGAGAAGTAATATAAATAGAAAATATTTTAATGTCATTAAAAATATGTACCAGAACATTAAGTCCTGTGTCTCAAAGTACGGACTACATTCAGCTTTTTTGTCTGAGAGCTAGGTGTTCGACAAGTGAAAACCTTTCACCTTTTCTATTTGCTATTTTTATGAACGATTCGGAAACATACTTAGATTCATCTCACGTGTCATCCCTCAGAATGATTGATGAGTTTTGTTTAAACCAATTGTATCTTTTCATAAAACTTTTTCTTCTTCTTTATGCTGATGACACATTACTTTTATCAAAGTCGCTTGACAGTATGTAAGAATTATTAAAGTCATTTGAAGATTATTGCAAATTATGGAAAAGGGAAGTAAATACTTCTAAAACAAAAGTTTTGATTTTTTCAAATTTATTCCCGATACAAAGTTAATCCTAGACAGGTCCGAGTTAGAATAATCAGACACTTACTCGTATTTAGGTAGTTTATTTCATTTTAGTGGAAGCTTCATTAGCGCAAAGAAAGAAAAGTTTAGCACAGCAAGCACGAAAGTTTGTATGCGGTTTATTATAAAATTAGGAATTTACGTTTACCAAAAGATTTACAATTAAACATTTTGGATTCACTTGTGACTCCTATTCTATAATATGGGAGTGAGATTTTAGGTTCAGGAAAGAATGATAATATTGAAAAAGTACATGTACAGTTTCTGAAGAAGATACTTGGAGTTCGAACCACTACTCCGAATAATTTTGTCTATGGAGAACTTGGTCGATTTCCTTTAGAAATTAACATAAAAATTAGAATGGTATGCTTTTGGGGTAGACTGTCTTCAAAAATCTATAAATTATTAAATTACTTGTATACAAGGGGAAGCTTTGAAAGTAAGTTTATCAAATCAATCTCAAAAATATTTAAAGTAACTGGTTTAAATTTTATATTTATGAACCAAATGTCAGTAAATCCGAAATGGATAAAAACAATTTTAAATAAATTTTGACGGACCAAATTATTCAGAAATGGCGTAGTGAAATTGCAACTTAATCTCGAGGGGAATTTTATTCACTTTCTAAACAAGATTTTGTACTCTAACCTTATTTATTGCGTTTGGAACCGACACAAAGACTTTATATTTCTAAATTTAGATAATCAAAAAATACCAATTGAAACTGCCAGATGGTTAAATATTAATCGGGAAAACAGGAAGTGTACTAAGTGTTCAGATAATTGTATTGCGGATGAATTTCACTACGTTTTTATTTGTCCTTATAATGAAATTGGTAATCTGAGAACTACACAGCGGAGAACAAAATTCATACCCGTTTATTATACTACAAACCACACTGTAGACAAAATGGCTGGTATGTTAAATCTATGTAACACACAATTATTTAAAAATGTACCTTTTTCTTGAAGGGTTTGAGTAGAATGTTGCCATAAATATTGTGTCAAAATGTACTATTCACTATGTTTTTTCTTGCATCTGTATTTTTGTCTTTTTCTGTTATATACAATATAATTTATATTAGTTATTTATATTTTACTTTGTATTCTCATGTTGCACTCTGTGCCTGAATCATGTTAATAAATAATCTTGATTTTGGAAAGTTATTCTCGAGACAATTTTATGCTTGCCACATGTTATATCATTAATAAAAAAATTGAAAAGTACATCTGGAAGGCCAGAACCCTGAGGGACAACAGTCCTACCGAAACAAAGGTATGATCATTTACTAATAAAAAAAACAGACTACATCATCCTTTAGATCCTGATGCTTCATATGATTTTAATTCTTTTTTAAAACCTGCATGTCAGACTATAAAGCTTCTGATAAATCACAGAATAGTATACAAGTAATATTGAATATGCGAGTGTCAATATTTGAAAAAAAATCTAAATGATATTTTCTTAATAAATAAAGGTATTGTTTTTATATATTATTTTCAGCTTTTTGCGTTTACAAAACTGCTGCTAATGTAAGTAAGGTAAAGCAGCCCAATTTACAACATATTTCATGGTAATTAGGGTAATGCTTAATGGTGATAAACGTAGTTAATGAGATATCACAACCCCGACTCTTCAAACCAATATATAACATATTTATTTTCAACTAAAACATAAAGTCTCGTGAAACAAAAGTTCAATTTTGTTTTTGGAAGATATATCATGTCATCAGCGCCCTTTCACTGACCAAACCACTGATTATAAACTGATCTAAAATCCGAATCAGAGAATGACCCATATTTCTTTAAAAGCTCGTAAAGCATTTGTGCAGGTTTCTTCAAGTCTGATTGGAATTCACTGTTTTTGAAATTATTCATCCTTTTCATTGGCTGTCTTTGTATATCATGGTCCGAGAACTCTTGGTTAAAGTTATGTGACTGGATGTCAGTTCGCCGATACTGGTTATCAGTAGTCCTGCTAGGATAATGCATTGGTACCAGTATAATGTCTCCTAATTTTCCAAAATGTTGAGACGGAGCGTGATCGTTGTAGATCATTATATTATAAGTTGCATGCACATTTTCTGCGGTGTCGGTCCCTCTGTAATCTGCAACAGAAAAATTGTAAATAGTATTTAATGAAGCATACAAAAATGGAAATGATAGAGTATACGTCTTTTCTCAATGATAAATGAACGAAATTTCTAATATTACAATACTATTGAGTATATTTAAATCGTTAATAGCTAATTGTCAATAAACAGTAACCTCGGTATTTAATTATTCACTTAAATGGCTTCTCTTTATGTATAATAAGTGATATCGAACCGTCAACCCAAAACTAATAATTTAAGGACAATGGCAACATCGGAAACAACAAAGAAACAGAGACACAACATTAGTACGGCAAATGCACGTATAGACAACGCTTCAAGTTTACCATGGTCATGTTTTTCTAACGAAAGTTATTTTTTATTCACCGCATTGGTAACGTTTGTTTTAATTTCAAAGTATCTAATTTCAGATGGCAAATTTCAAGAATTACTGGCTGTTTATGCAACAGTGTATCGCAGATGGATTTGAAATTGTAACAAAATTCAACACTGCTTAAGTTTTGCATTTAATAAATTGTATTGTAGAGAAAATGTAAATTTTCGGCTGAGGCAAGGCTTCTTCGGGGAACTCAATATCAAACAGTTCAATGATTTACATTTATCAGAATCTCAAATAAATGTCGATGTCGATTTTTTTTTATTTTGGCCTTTGCTTTCATATTTGGCCATTCATATGCAACAAAGCGTGTCTATGAGTCTCCCGATGACCCTTTCGCTTTGGAAAATATTTCGAGGTCTTGGTGTCTGTTAACTTGCAAATAACGAAAATTATCCTCTACGCAGTATTTCTGTTACGTCCGATGCGTTTGAGCGTCAAGACAAACCATATAATATTTTTCTTCATAAAGCATACATAAATTGGATGAGCATGTATCGCAAAATTCAAATTTGCTCCGATTATGTAGTCACACTAGAGACGTAGTTGATTTGGTTTTTATTTTTTTTATTTTTTTTTTATTTATTTTTTTTTCCTCAAGAACTACAAAGATCTTTATTCTAGAACACTTATGTTTGCAAAATTGAATTTTTATTTCACTTTGAAGCCATTTAAGTACGTACTTGTAAATGGATTGCATAATGCCCCCAACAAAGAGAAATGACTTCCAATGCAGGAAAGCAAAATCATATATCATAAAAAAAAAATACTGACATATTTTTGGCTGCAGGTTAAACAAATGTGATAGTTTACTAGTAATAGACTATTAAAAGTGCACTGTTAATATGTGCCAGTTTTGAATAGAAATAACAAAATACCGAATTACAGTAAATTTTGTTTCTGCATACGGTCGTTTCGGCAACGTATGTCTCTTCAGTGCAAATAAAATTTAAACATTTGGAAGACCATAAGCTCCAAAAGGTTTAAAAAAAGACAGAGAATAAATAACTAAAAATTATCTTAATGAAAAGCCAAAATCAGCTAAGGAAAGAGCTGAATGTGAAACCCTTTGGTATAACAAAACAGCCTAATTAAAAAGGAATGGAAGTGGATAACCAACCAAAGATAATGTCTGTTAGTGTGTGTATGTGGAGGGGGTATGTGTTTTTGTTCTACGTTTGTTTTTCATTTTTTTGTTTTTTGGTTTTTTTTTAAATTTTTTTGCTTTTTGTATTTGTTTTCTGTTATTTTTTAATATCTTTATTTTTTTATTTGTTTACTAATCATTTTTACTTTGTTCTTACTTCGAGTCAAAATCGTTTTACATTTATGTACAAGTTGATATACCTGATTTCTAATATCGTTCTAGACAACTCCTAAAATTTGCCTTGTAATATATGTTTTGGAGTTTTATTGTATTTATTTTATTTTATTTTATTTCATTTTTTTATTTATTTATTTTTTATTTTTTTAAATTTTTTTTGTATTTTGTTTTTAGTTTGTTTTTTCCCGATGTCAGACAGCTACATTGATCTACTAATTTTGTCTATTTTACAAAGCTTTTCGTCTGTTTATTTGTCCTGTCACTGAACATATAATGTCCAAGATATTGTATTCGACAACAAGAAGTTGCCAAAGACGAACATATTACAAAAAAGAAATTTTCAATAAATTTAAAAAGAGCCCTAAGAAAGGACTTCGCATTCTTTGTAAATTGAAGAGAAAAAAATCATTTCAATTTTTTAGATATAGGTAGAAACCAGCATTGTCGTCGTCCATATTTTGAAACATTTTCCTAACTTTATTATAGAGTCTTTTTGAAAATTTTATCTTGCCAAAATTTATAAATATTTGAAACATATAACAAAAATGGACAGACGCCTGCATTTTCGAAGAAAAAGGAAGTAAAAACCTTTTTCTTTAACTTGAAAATAGTTGTTTTGTATTTAATTTTTTTTTCGCTTAAAAATTAGATTCTTTGACATAACCGATCTCTGTCAGAAGGCCATTGACCATCGTATGACATACCAACGGATATAAACTCATGCATATCAATGAAATTCCTTGCTATTGTAATGTACAGTTAAACATCATATTTAGCCTTGCCGTACTTACCAAATATATTTGAATCTCGACTTTCTGTTGGTAAATATAACAAAGACAAAAACCACAGAATAATGGAAACGGTGATTGGGTAATCCATCTGTAAAACATGATATGCGAAGTAAAATTGCAACATGTTGATCTTTAATCAATCTTTAAAATAGACACTATTTCTTTTTATAACCGAAAAAGGAATATTTGAAACATTTTACACCTGTCATTGGTTTCGGGAATTTCATCTGAGTAGAAATTCATATTGCGTGCGTTTTCTAGTGCAGTCAATATATGGAAAAATATCCCAAATTTTCATCCAGCGTATAGCAGATGCGTGCTGATTCTTTACCAAACCCTTCAAGAAGTTTTGAATTTGATGATTATTCCGTAGTGCGACAGTGTTTTACCAGCAGACTAGACTCCTTGAGCTAGCCGGCAGTTTAGCGGCGAGCACTCCTTGACCCATCTTTCTAAATTGCGTTTTGTCTTTATCTTTCCCTTTTCAAGATTGTGGTCGTGGAGTTAGTGGTCTGCCTGTATTGGGTTTTATTTGTATGTTTATTATACTATAGGGACACGGAATAAAGAAAGGGGAGGTTTGGGTACCCATAAACCGGTTTAACCCTACCGCTAGCTGTTGCTAGTGTCGGTATCAAGTCCGGATATCCCGAGTTCCTATCGTTATCTATGTTTGTCTTTTGTCATTTTATTGTTTTTCTTGTCAGTTGATTGTAATGTTCGGCCATTCTAAGTGTTTCCTGTTATCTTTTCTTCATCAATTTATTATGTTGAAATTTAATCAATTTAATTGGTCACTTGATGTCTGATGAAAGCTTGTGGTTATATCCCCCTCTCCACTGAATTGACAACTGCTAAGACCCATATATATTCTTCTCAGCAAAGTTTAAACTTGCCGCTCCTTAAATACAAGACTTTTATCCTTGATTAAACATTTTGTTTGAAAATGATTTCATGCAGCTAACAAATACTGATTCAAATAAAATAAGTCATATATATCTGCGAGCAAAATATTTTTATTTCAATTTTATTTGTAGCACATGAAATACATGCCTTATTTAATGAAAAATATCTAAGTCTAGAAAAAAATATCTAAGTTTAGAAAATAAAGATAAAAGAACTTTTTTATATACGATGAAAATATTAATTTTTATATGAATAAAAAAATTCAAAAAAATCAACGCGGACAATCCTTACCTTATTGTTTTGTTTTCCCTGTACAACAAATAATAAATGGAATGGTCAAATAATTTTTGAACAAATCCATTTATATAAACCGAAATAACTATATACATTCCCTAAGCAGGGCGTTGGGGTCACAGAAATTAATAAACACATACGCAAAATTTGCATTAGGACCAATAAACAATCAATATTTAATTCATAAAACTTCGGGTGTCCGTGGTACATACATGTACATGTAGGTAATCGATGTATTTAATGTTCATAAAATACATAAATCTGTAATTGTTTATGTTTGTGGGTAATAAAACTGGGTGGGAGTTTGATTGATGTCATTATTATTATTATTATATTTAAGACTAGTTACCCTGACCTCAACTGACCGCATCATATGTAATGATAAACAACAAACCAAGTTGTAAGCGAATAATTCATTCATAGCTTTATGTAAAAATAACCATAGACTTATAAGTCTATGCAGAATTAAGTTGCTGTTAAAAGTTTCTGAAGATGACCTATTATGTCTCTTCAGTGCAGATCAAATCAAATCACTTGGAATGGAAAACCATAAACCAAAGGAATAAATATTATAAAATCTATTTATTAATTTGTACATAATACTGTCAAATTAAGCATAATACATATGTTGCAAAAAGCTTAAAGATACGTAGATCTAGCTACGTAGCTGTCGGACATGACCCAGCTACCGGATAGAAATACATGTATAACGACAAACTCTTAAAACCATATAAGCAAGGAAACGGCCCAACTTTCAGACTTGGCCGTCAACTCCGATCATTTTTGGCCGATTTCATACTTTATCGTCTTTAGATTTTTTTATCATATTTTGTTCAGTTAGCCATGTCCATCAGCTACCTAAATCTAGTTATTTTGTTTTATTTATACATATTAAATTAACATTATAACGTACATTTGAACACATGCCACCGCGCCTACTACATTTGCGCCGATTTTGTTGAAATATAAAGTACATAACAAGGCGAATAATATTGGTATTGTTTGTTTCTAAATGAAGTTTTACTTTGTCGTAAAAGTAAAATATATACCATGATGTCCTTGGAAGTTTACAGCAATATTTTTTTGCGGAAGAATTTTATTTTATTTGGCAGCAGCATGCCTCTGAAAAGAGGCCTTATTTGCCCTGAATTACACATCAGCCCTTATTCATGACCCCTCTGTGATTGAACCCCAAATGCCAGTGTAAAATGCCTGTCAACATACATGTGTGTAATGATTTCCGGGTTTAATCTGGACCGAATGTTATTAAATATGCATATTAAAGAAATCATCAAGATAAGCCATAAAAATGTTTGCAAGAATTTTTTTTAGAAATTGTAAGATAAATATATAGAGTATTCATTTGTGGTCTATAACCATCTGTCTCAACACTTCGACAATTCATACAAGATACTGGTTAGATCTGACTATGGTTGCATCAATAGATTAGTGAAGACATCTAGTCTCTGGAATATATACAGAAATATGTATGTACTTAGCAATAACAGTCGGATTTATAATTTCTCAACAACCTGTGCTCCTTTATTTCAGCGCCAACATTTTATCTGAACAGTGGAGTTTGGACAAACAAAATATTTATACCTGTAACTATGGTACGGGTGCACATCGCTGGTCCGACGCTTATTTGTCCGACACTCATTTGTCCGACACTTATTAGTCCGACACTCATTAGTCCGACACTTATTAGTCTGACACCGAGGCGGATCCAGCTAGAAAATTATGGGGAAGGGGGCTTCCAGCTTTTTACGTCTTATAATTTTTTCAGGCGAGTTTTTACCCACTTTGCCTTTTCGTCCTTTGGATTTCGGCTCCTAACAATTCTGTTCGTTTTTTCTTCTTTGCATTTTTGTTAATATTTGCTACATTCTGCAAGAATATTAAATAATTTTTCCATCAACCCTAAGCCCATCACCTGTATCCATAACTGGATAGTGATAACTTGAACACCACAATAAATAGTACCACAAGTCCTTCATGCGACCCATTTAGCCCATACAGCTGAAAGATTATAGTCATTCCGATAAGCTAGATGTAAGAAAGAAGGATGGCCATTTGTCCTTTAATTTTGTGCCTACGGTGGCCCATTTTCAAAATATGCTCAAATATTATGGGAATCTCTGGTACGTGTACTTCCTTTATAAAAATAGTATATGCCACATTCGTGTGTTTTCTGACATATTAGCAGTCCAACATGGATATAAATAGTCTTTGGTGTCCATGTAAGTCATTTTACCGTGTTTTGGAAGATGGTATACTACTCGAAGGAACCGAGAACCAAAACCATTTTTTATGCGGATCTATAAACATTTGACTCCCACACCACAATAATTTTAATTTGGTTCTGGAGGTGCTATACAACGTTTATTTTCGGTATTCTTATTCTCATCTTGCATTCATACTTTCCTAAAAACCGATCCTTCGAGACAATTTTGTGATCTTCCGTATTTGAGCCTTGTAATTTCATCTGAAAATTTGTCTGCTTTTCCGGCTTGTTTTCCAATTCTTTTAGAATCTGATTTTCCTAGTGAATTTCAACTTTTTTCGTTGTCCTTTATTTATCTTTTTTTCCTCATATTATTTGCCATTTGAACCTTGAAACCTAATTGAAATCTAAAGCTACCGGAATGCAATGTAACTTAATTGGTACAATCTATATTTCAAAGAATACGTTGGGATTTAATATTCAAGTGAGAAAAAAAAATGGTCTGTGACCTCCGCAGTGAACAAAGACGTATGGCCACTTTCCCGTTAAAGTATTCCCCTCAGTATCGATTTTACAAAGGCATCAAATCTTCTCCAAACTGATGTAACATGTCATCTATTATATACACTATTATAACTAAAAAAATTCAAATGCATTTTCTTACTTTTAGATAAAAGATTCAGTCGCTGAAATTGCCACTTGAATACAATGTTGACAGATTTTTTTAAATTTTAGTAGGTTTTATTAAATATCATTGCATGGCACCTACATAACCAAACTAAGCTATTAACTGCCATTCGAAAGGGCAAACGTTCAACACTCGAAACAAAAAAAATGTTTTTTTGTTCTCGGAGACCTTCGAATGGTTCCATCTTCCGAAGCACTGTAAAATGGCTAAAATTGACACAAAAGGCTGTTTACAGCCATGTTCGACTGCTAATATGTCGGGAAACATATAAGTGTGGCATATATTAATTGTATACCTTGGAAGAAAAATAACCAGACACCACCTTAATAGACTTTCGACAACATTTGAGCATATTTTGAAAATGGCCTAATGTAGGAACAAATTCACGCCTTAATGGCAATACTTCTTTGAATTGCGCAAATGAATGAGCTGCATAAAAAACTACATATAAAACTATACATATAAAGTTATTTGTAATATATATATATATATATAAGCAATTTTAACATTTCATTTACATATCCGTCCAAATTATATGTGGATGAAACATAATTATATTTAAGTGGCATAATTCTAAAACCGACAGAAAGTATAAATACAAAAAGAGCTACCGTCCTTCTCGATCTTTGAACCAATATCAGGACTATACTGATTGGACAAGCGACTGCAGGAAACCGTTCCAGTATTTTGAGAGGACAAGGAAAGAAAATGATGTTGTTGAATTGAACTAACAAGTGTCGGACTAATGAGTGTCGGACTAATATATGTCGGACAAATGAGTGTCGGACTAATAAGTGTCGGACTAATGAGTGTCGGATTAATGAGTGTCGGATTAATGAGTGTCGGACTATTAAGTGTCGGACTAATGAGTGTCGGATTAATGAGTGTCGGACTGATGAGATGACCCCGTTGAATTGAACTAACAAGTGTCGGACTAATGAGTGTCGGACTAATAAGTGTCGGACAAATGAGTGTCGGACTAATAAGTGTTGGACTAATGAATGTCGGATTAATGAGTGTCGGACTGATGAGATGACCCCGTTGAATTGAACTAACAAGTGTCGGACTAATGAGTGTCGGACTAATAAGTGTCGGACAAATGAGTGTCGGACTAATAAGTGTTGGACTAATGAGTGTCGGATTAATGAGTGTCGGACTGATGAGATGACCCCGAAATTTGCATGTAATGAAAAAAATTATTCGGCGAAAAAGAAATGCATATTAGTCCAAATACAAAACATCGATTTCACCAGTATTGGTGTAAGGGGGGCATGGGGGTCTCATAACAGCCTAAAAGCAAATTGATTTTTCCAATAACAGATAACAGATAATTCAAATAAGTGATAACAGGTAACAGTGTATATCAAGTCAAACTCACCGAACATATAAATATTAAACTTGGATGACAGCCATCTTATTCAATAAAACTTAGTTGTGTGGAGGATGTACATTCATAAGCCACCATTGTTCATCATAAATATGTTTATTGACTTCTTTATAAAAAAACGCTTTATTTGTTAATCATTATCACTTTACAAGGCGAAAAATACAATAGCCCCTAAACTTTAATGTCTTGGATCAGGCTAGGTGAATTTTGCGGACACTTTAACAGTTCTGCCGCTTCTAGTTGTAACAGCTCGCATGAAGTTTAATACTTTTTGTGAGTAAAATTATCGATTCCTATCTCAGAACTGACAAACAAGTATTGTCTTAATGATAATAAGAATGAAATGTGCAGTTGAATATGTATAACATTGTCTTACTGCGTTACTTTGCTGGCTGTTTAGTTCCACAACTCGTTTTTTATTGTTCTGTCTTTTTGGTATTTATTGTTTACTGATATTTACGGTCATAGCTAAGTATTTCAAGCCCTAAGCGGGGGGTCCCATCAGTGGTCATTCGTTATTATTTTTGCAGATTTTTATAACGCATTTCATTTTACAATGTGTTATACCATACACATATTTATTGCACACTAATGATCTCATGCTTTTAAAAATATCAACATGTTTTTCAGTTGTAAAGGATCGAAATTTCGAACAAATATCATGAGTGATTCGCAGTCATTGATTAAATTTTCTATTCTCATCATGTAACTGTTGGTGTTCAATTTCACTTCTTGTATAAGTGTGTTTTTCAATTTAAACTCTTGTCGTAGAGATGAATTATTATTCATTCGACTATTTATTGTCCATAGTCTATTCCTATTTCTATATAGTTCAGTATTTGACGGATTTTAATTTCCTGCGTAATCATATAGCAACTGTCTACAACTGTATATTTTCTTAGTCTACAAGCTAATCCTAACTTTGAATTTGAGCTAAAAAAAATCCAAAACCCCTTTAAATTATATATCAAAAAAGGTAAAAAGTATATAAAATTCTAAGACAAATGTGTCAAGTCTTGAGGTTACAAAATGTATGTTTTGATGGGAGTCTATTTTATTTCAAATGGAGCTATAAAGAAAAAGCTGGTCAAATATTGACAACAGCAAATAAAAAATCGAAATATAAAATCGACTGAACAGCCAAAATGTAGACTAACAATTTATAAAGTTGAAGACAATAGTTAAATATTTCACGCAGCAGGTGTGAATGCGAGAGGATAGTAACTTAGAAGGGAAAGGAAAATTTGCCGAGCAATTTTTTTGGGTATTTCGTAGTAAAACATCAGGATATTCATTGAAAAAACATGTATGTCAGAAAAGGGGAGGGAGTTCCAACTCCAGGATCAGGATGCCCCCTCTCTCCCCCCCCCCCCCCCCCCCCATTGGATCCGAGAAAAATTCAGTCAAATACTACACATAGAAATCGGAATAGACTATCGCAAATAATAAGTCGAATGAATAATAACCCATCTTTACGACAAGATGAAATTGAAAATCACTCATACAAGACAACAACAGCTACATGATGAGAGTAGAAAATATAATTAATGGAAATTTGCACATACTGATTTTCAAAACATCAATCAAATCACTTATGATAGTTGTTCGAATCTTCGATCCTTGATAACTGAAAAAAACACATGAAGCATTAGATCATAGAAATGATTGGTCAATGCGTACAATAGATAGGTGTATGGTCCAACACAATGAAAAATGAAATGCATTATAAAAATCTGCAAAAATAAAAGCGGCTGACCACTGATGAGACCCATCGCTTATGTTAAAATAGGGCTTGAAATACATAAAAAACCAGCATATAATGTTAGATTTAAAAAAGAAAGAACAATAAAAAATGAACTGTCGAACTAGGCAACCAGCAATAGGACATGTAAGTCTCGTAAAATTTTGGAACTACTGGGATAAAAAAATGTACCTTGAAATTACATTTCAAACAAATATATGACGTTCAAACAAAAATTTGAACATCATAATTCCAAGACGTCATGTTTTGGTGGGAAGCGCTTCCGAATGGCCTTTTTATCGTGGATTCTGGTGAGTCACATGACAAGACTTACATACCCTATAATACTATACTGACCAGTGCTGCCCCCTGGCTCACTACGCTTTGCTCTGTTACGCTCCGTTAGATTCCACGGATTTGAGACAGACTCGTCAGTCAGGGTGTTCACCAGCCCAGTAGTCAGTACTTCGATGCTGACCAAAAAGCCGATTCTATTTGAAACCTTACAATATCTAAAGTTTTGAATTTTTGTTGAAAACTAAGGAGTATCTCCCTCATGCAAAGCTCTGTCCTTAGCTGATTTTGGCTTTATTTAGGCCATATTGGTTATTTATTCTCTATCAGTTTTTAAACATCTTTGGGTTTTTTTGTCTTCCAAACGTTTAAATTTTATCTGCAATGAAGAGACATAAGTTGTCGAAATGCGCATATGCAGAATTTAAATTCACAGTAACTTCGGTATTTAGTCATCTTCTATAATGCAAAATAACACCGTACAACAATGTAATACATATTCAACTGCACATTTCATGCTTATTATCACTAAGAAAATACGTCTTGTGGTTTTTGAGTTTGTCAAATAGGACTAGTTAATTTAATTAAAAAAATAAAACAAAACAAAAACAAACAAACAAAAAAACATATACAAACATTCCATCACGCTATAGTCTTCTGTTTTTTCTTAAGGGGTTTCAGTCTCTGTATCCATGTTTACAGAAATAAGGGAAAGAAACGCCTGTATTTATCAGCTAATTGTTGCTACGATCCATCCAAAAGCCGGGCCACTGTATTATGAGCTCTAATAAAATGGAGTTAGTATAGAGACTCATTTTGTCGGTCATAACGTTTTTTTTCTGTTCTAATTCTGCTAACATACTGTTTGTAATAACAGATCACATCAAACTGAAATGTCCAATAACAGCTAACAGTGAACTGAGTATTCGTCATTCTGTACGGTTGTTATATTTCGCGGGGTATTAATTTTCGCGCTATTCGCGTTTATAACAATAAGCGCGAAAATTTATACCCGCGAATGTAATACTATGAACCTGAATATAAACGAATATAATGATTTTAACTGAATATCCGCGAAAATTAAACCCCGCGAATAAATCCAACACTGAAAACCGCGAAAATTTCGTACCGCGAATATAAAGCCCTATATAGTAACAGCTAACAGAGAACTGCCCAATAACAGCACATTACATTAACAATAACATTACATTTTGCAATAACAGCTAGCAGAGAATCAATTTTACACAATAACACTTAATACCCTTGACCCCCCCCCCCCAATTGTGTAACTTAAAACCAAAATGTGGGAGCATATTACGAATGTGATCTTTTGATCTACAAGTATAATCTTTAATATAAAGGTCAATTTAGTATGGGGACGACTTTCATTATCTTTATTTTCATTTTTCATTATCAACAAAAATCTTGGAGTCAAGTAAATGACAAAAAATCTGAAGTATTAGTGCAAAAGACACCTATTGATCCTTGAAACTCAGCGATTATTGGGATAATGCTACGCCATCAATCATATCTTGCAACAACCATTTCTTAGTTTTGCGCCTCTTATTATCCTAAATACAACTCAATGATCATTTGTGTAGAAATCTGAAATTCAGAAAAGCTCTCTTCCTTTAGGCCATTCTACATAAATTCAGGTAATTTAAAATAACCGAGTGTGTACCATGATTATTTCTACCAGTTACTCTTAAGTCTGCCTTCAAAATTAACACAAATTGCCAAAATTTTGGAACCAGAATGAACAGCTTTGTCTTGTTTTGTTTTGTTTTGTTTTTTTTTTTTTTTTTTTGTTTTTTGTTTTTTTTTGTTTTTTATTTTTTGATTGATTGATTAGGAGGAAAACAATAAAATCATAGCAAAATTTAGTTTATGGTATAGAATGCACTCCCAGCATGTCGAAGAAACCAACTTGAAGGATATATTCAACAAAAGAATGTGAAGACATCACTACAACAAGAACTGGCATGTCTACACACACCTATATCAACCAGACCATTCCATCGTCCACATGAAGGCACGAATGATTGAAAAAATGTACCAATAACTAAATACCGAAGTCACTGTGAATTTACTTTCTGCATATGCGCATTTCGACAACTTATGTCTCATCAGTGCAGATAAAATCTAAACGTTTGGAAGATCATAAACTCAAAGATGTTTAAAAACTGATAGAGAACAAATAACCAAAGTGAAAACCCAACCTTAAGTACAATGTACATCATACCCTTAACAACGAGAGGAATACTGAATTACAGAGCCTAGAAACACAATATCCTATGGTTCCAATGACAATATAGAAATCGTAATGAATTTGTCAAGTCTGGGATGAAGTTCTGTCAATGTGCTAAATATCTTGAATGGAAACCTACGCCACCAACACAGTCATATGCATTGACATTACACTACCCTGCATATACCTAACACATCAATTACTGGTCTTCTTCAATGCATAGGTCTTCTCCTATAGTTATTCATCACATACATGTACGCACAGACTATACTGATACCTAATTCAAAATAACATTCATTTTATAAAATCTTTATGAATCTTTCATTGACAGATCAATTGTCACTTGAATACAAATAAACTGCAATTCCTAGTTATTGCTTTTCGCAGACTATTTAAAACCTGTTAGTCCCTCTGATTCAAAACTAATTGCAACCAACAACCTCTATTAGAAACGACCGACCTCATTGTTAACAGTTAACAAAAAGAAAATACTAGATCTGTATACAAAATCCAACATACTGTGAGCCACAAACCATCAATAAGAAACATAACTTTAAAATATTGGTCGGTGCGGTGGAGAAATCTGCGAAACAATATTGGTAAGAGAAAGAAGGAAAATGTTGAAACACTGTCCAACTGGATCAGGTCCATAAGTTATTGAATGGAGCTCCTTGAGAAAACCATTAGCCCCAATTTAAATAGAATATTTTAAGATCCCGATGAAAAAACTTTGTCATATCTCCATGAAAATCATGTTATTGTAGCAGCTTAAAAGGCCTTCAACAACAGAACATCGTACACAATCACAAAACAGTTGTCTTCTTTTGGAATCAATTTGGTAGAGAAAAACAAACTGCCCTGTATCTACCGGGTATATAAGTTACATAAATATCCTTGCAAACTAAGATACATTCCTGAGTCCTTCAAATGCACACCAAAACCACCTTCTAAACTCTTAACTTCATTGCTGACTGCTGTCAAAGATGGCCTAATGATATGAAGTGATAAGTATAGTTAAAAAGTGGATTCTCAAAAAAAAAAAACTCGAAAGACTCATTAAAAATCTTTCTTCCATTGAAATTAACCATTGGACTGTGTCAAAATATTTGATTTTTCTACACTCTTTACAACTCTTCCACATCACAAGGAAAGTCAGTATTGTGGAATTTTAACCATCAGTCTTTCTGTATGAAAAGGGGTGAAACAAGATATTCATATTTGGTGCAAGGTAAAGCGGAGGCCTATTTTGTTAAACATGAAACTGATTCGAACAAAACGTATAAAAAGCAATACTAGGGTAGAATAACCACAACATCTAATTGACCACTGACCGTGGCAGAATAAACACCAAGGTACAATGTAGAAATACAATAGGTTGTTTATATACCTGGACATAGAATGATATTGCATGATAACATCTCATAACTATATGAGATATTCTACATGTATGATATAATATTTCATAATTATGAGATTGTATTTTTCTAATAATTACACCTTACGTAAGCAAGTTGCATTCTGATTGGTTAATGGCCGTTGTATTTTTTTTTGGCAAATACCACCCCATCGTGGTATTTGTCCCAGAGTCATGTGTGCGCTTTAATGATAGTAATTAAACAGATAAATCATGAACGTCGGGGTATTTGCCAAAAATACAAGTCTTGGGTCTAAATTTCCCTCGACTTTCAGGCTCGGGAAATTTTGCCGCCCTGCGACTTGTATTTTTCGCAAATACCCCTCCTTATCATGATATATCTGTTCAATATACGACAGTTATCTGATAATCATGAAAGAACATCTCATTATTAGATATAATATCTCATTATTACGAGATTTTTTAATTTGACAGCAATACGCTTCCGTTTATCCCACTGTCCACTGATTTCTAGTTAATCTTGTAATATTCTTTATTGTGCTGTCCACTGGCAATGATTGATAAAAAGGTGTGTTCGACACAGTCTGATTCTAGTAAAATTATATTATCCATTTCAGTTAACTCTACTGGTCTCAAGTGTTTTGTGGATCAGGCATTCTTCAAACTTCCATCCTTTGTCATTACCGAACTGACAAATACCGACAATGACGAAACCTGACTTAAAACACGTGTACAGCATAACATAATTTACTGTTTTTATGCAACTTCGGTATATTTTGTATTTTGAACCATTGGGCCGATGCCACTGCTGGTGGACCAGAGGTCCCCGAGGGTATTCACAAGCCTGATAGTCAGACTTGTCTGACATGAGAATTTTACCTTGCGTATTATAAAAATTTGCTATTTTTATCAAAATTCTAACTGCTTAAAAATACTGAGGCTTCATTTCGTGTATTGCACTCGGTAGATGTCCTTGGTACTGGATTTGGCTTCCTATTTCGATATTTTTGGAAATGAGTACTACTTGTTTTACTACTTTTGGATTATGGCTTTCCATATTATTTGATTTTAATGCTGCTAATGAGAGGTTACTCCTTGAATCACGTGTACAGCATAACGAAATTTACTGTTTTTATGCAACTTCGGTATATTTTGTATTTTGAACCATTGGGCCGATGCCACTGCTGGTGGACCAGAGGTCCCCGAGGGTATTCACAAGCCC
>MJUU01072279.1:5091-25329 GCA_002080025.1 Modiolus philippinarum
ATATTTACATCGAAATATGTTTATCTGGTTCTCTGTACATTTACTCAACGTATTTAGTTTATGTAATTTTAACTACGATCGTGTTTAAATCTCATGCAAACTCATTTACTCCGATCTTTCAAACTGCATAAAATATTAAATATCTGGACCATTACTATTTGTGGAAATTGTTATTTAGTAACTAGAAAAGAAAACTGACCTGAGATAGAAATAAGTTTACTCCAAGAATATAAAGTTCAACAAAATACTGGGACAAACAAAAACACCTTCGTCTCCTTCCAAATTCAATTGTGGTCTGACAAAGAAAGGTTAGAAGAAAAGAAATAAAACCGCCAAAGGAAGTTACCCAATGAAATAGCAGAAAAGACTTGCGGTTTAGCCACCCGTTACGGAAAATACCGAACAGAAGATAAGAATTCAAAATTCAAAGATCGTCACTGTCATATGGTCCAAGTCAGAAAATGTCATATTAAATTATTAATAACTATCAAATATTATTAATTACTATCAGTAATTAATCTGAAATATTAAAAATATAATTAAACAATAACATTAATTATTTCCAAATATGTACAACCCCCTAAAATGCAGGCTATCACATAAACAAGAATGAAAAGTCAGGAAAATTTTAGACACACTAGGGTAACATTTCAATCATCTTCCACTTCAACAAGCTCTGTACAAGACTAGAAGTCATTCCATCTGATATCTGAGATTTACTTTTCTTGCGCTGATGATAGATTCTATATGACATTGGATTTCTCTCATTTGTCTAATATTTGATACATTTGTAGAACTCAACATTCAATAATTAAGAAATAATTCATTGCAGGTATATGGTTATTGTCATTTCACCATGGGATTGGCCTTTATATTCAAATTTAACCCTGAGCGATAGTGAGGGGTTGAATTTATGAATATAAAGGCCCAGCCCATTTTTAGATGACAATAACCTTATACCTGTCATGAATTAGATCAATTATAATATGACAGAAAATGGAATTTTCCATTCTGAAGTGACCTAAGAGAATGCAGATTTCCCTGCTCCATTGCTGTCTTTGTCCATGATGTCACAATACACAATCTTACCTTTTCAAACAGTTGCAAGTTCAAAATCTTAATCAAAAACAAAGCAAAAAATATTTATGCGTCTGAATGGCATTGTTTAGTTAAATAATGTTTTCAACCTTTATTTCCGTCATAAACTAAGATGGACAAAATTGAAAATGTTTTGCATCCCATTTTACTCTTATTCTAATACCATTTGCACATGTGCTAAGTGTGAGGTTATTTTGCATTTCCCAGAATTCTATGACATGTGTCAGTTATCTCCTTGTACCATGTTAGATATATGGTGAAAATGGAAATTTAATTTCAGCATCCAAAGAGGCTATTGATACTTTTGTTAAAATTATCTCCACTTAGACCATATATAGCTAATTTGGTACAGAGAGATAACTGACAAATGATTCTCATTGGAATCCTCAGTGGTCTTTGTGTTGTTTCTTATGATATTGTGTTAGACAGGTTAACCATCTCTTTCAAACCTACAGAAAGTAACATGAGATTCTGTTGAAAATATATTCAAAGATTTTTTTGGAATCACATGTACAATTAAACTTTGGCCACTTTGAGTCTTTAATGGTCCACTTAAATTGAAAAAAGAGTATTTCAAGCATGTGTGTATCAGGACCTTGATTATTTGATTAGTCGACAAGAGCAAGTCTCCCAAATTTTGTTGTTGTTGAAGGTCAGACTCCACTAATCAAATTATAATGTTTTATGAATCTTATTAACTACCTGAAGTTCAATTCATGTTGCAATAGGATTTTTCTCAAAATGGAAGGTTTATGAAGAAATATATCCACCAAACTATGACCAAACTTTAAAGTCTTTATAAGAAATTTCTATTGCATTACCTAAATGGGTTATGAAAATTACATACAAATTCAATGGGCATACATGTCAACATTGATGAGGCTAAAAGATATTCTACATGCCAAGAGTGTCATTTAATCAAACTGTTGGTCAATCCCAAAAAGTATTTCAAGATCACATAAGCATTTTAAAACTCCATTATTGTCAATATTAACACCCACATGCAAAGTAAAAGCCCCATGGCTTTGTTTTTATAAAGCTACTACTTTTGACTATGAAAGAGGCAGATTGTTCATTTAGTAGAGTCTAACCTCAAGAGAAAGAAGCTGATTGTTCATTTAGTAGAGTCTAACCTCAAGAGAAAGAGGCAGATTGTTCATTTAGTAGAGTCTGACCTCAAGAGAAAGAGGCTGATTGATCATTTAGTAGAGTCTGACCTCAAGAGAAAGAGGCTGATTGTTCATTTAGTAGAGTCTAACCTCAAGAGAAAGAGGCTGATTGTTCATTTAGTAGAGTCTAACCTCAAGAGAAAGAGGCTGATTGTTCATTTAGTAGATTCTAACCTAAAGAGAAAGAGGCTGATTGTTCATTTTAGTAGAGTCTGACCTCAAGAGAAAGAGGCTGATTGTTCATTTAGTAGAGTCTAACCTCAAGAGAAAGAGGCTGATTGTTCATTTTAGTAGAGTCTAACCTCAAGAGAAAGAGGCTGATTGTTCATTTTAGTAGAGTCTAACCTCAAAAGGTATACGAGTTGATAATGTAAAACACACCTAACGATAACTCTTATTGGTAATTTGGTTACACAGTAGGAACTAGTAGACCATTAAGGTCATAGACAATGAACATTAAGTAAGGAAGAAATAGGACTCTCTGAAAATTTCAACTTTGTTGCTTTCATGGACGGGAATCCTAACAAAACGGGATATCCATCAGGAATGATATGGAACAAACTTCAAACTATTATTAAAATTTGTAATGCTAAAGATTTCTATATAATAATCTTAATAAGTCAACTTATGTGCCATCTGTTTAAGCCAAAATGCAAACTTCAACATTGTCTTTGTATATTTTCCTTGTATAAACACAAACCTGATGTTTCAAGTCAGTATAAGGTGGGCATTATAATGTGAAGTAAGATTATTGAAACACTCCTTACTGCAAGTTCTCATACTTGCAAACACATTTAAAGACAAAGGCTGAGTGCAGAAATGTCAGATGTACAAATGTACTATTTCTACATGTTTAAAAATACTATTTAGCTCCCATGTTGAAAATCCAAATTTTAGCATCTCGTGTGAAATGATTTTTTATAATGATGACATACCTGAATATAAGAATGTTTTTTTCACGTGAAATTTTATGTAAAAAGAAGGAAACCTCTTGAGGGTATTTAAATGGTAAAAAGTTGTAGGCTCATTTGATTACTTTCTTAAAATAGGAGAATTTTTTTTTTCGTTTTAAAGATGTGTTGTTTTTTTTTTCGGAGAATGGTAGCATTTGTTTATGTGTGTAAGCTATTGCCATCACTTTCCGTCAGTTGTCTGTTTTTTCGTCTATTACATTTTGACACTTTCAACTTCTCCTCTGAAACCACTGAAGCAAATTTAATCAAACTTTACAGGAATTATGTGTGGAAGGTCCATATACAAAGACTACTCATTTTGTTTCAATGCAACAAAAAAACATTGCCTCTGTTTTGGAACTAAGGTTTAACATTTGACCCTATGGGAAAATCACATCTTCGAAACCACTGAAGCAGATTCAACCAACTTTATAGCAACTATGTATGGGAGTTCCTTTACAAAGATTGCTCATTTACTGTGAATTCATTTTTATTCGTGGGGTACCAATTTTCGTGGTTTTCGTGGGTGTCCCCGAACCACGAATTCAAATACTCAACGAAATGTGATTTTCTTGTGCAAGTTTCAAACACAAATGAATGAACATAACGAAGGACCTGATCAGCGAAGGCCATAAACCTTGCACTTGTACCTGAGGCCCAAATTAACTGATATATCCAACAATAAGTAAACATGCAGCAAAATAAGTTAAAATGCTTTATTTCCAAGTGTTTCCCAGTTAACAAATTAGCGGTAACTGGTTTCCTGTTTTGTTTATCAATTACGCTAAAGTGTTGATTTACAGTTAAGAAGTTTCGAACCATCTCAATTCAGTTTTTATATCATATCATTAATTAAACTTTTAAAGTTTTAATTATGTTTTGCTGAAAAAGACATGTTTATTTTGCAATCAATACAGGTGTCTATTTATAAATAACGAATGGAGTACGTTTATGTTAGATGGTTACCTAATTACAAAATATCTTCACATTACTATGAATTGTTAATTACAGGTGACACTTTAATTACAGGTACAGTTCTGAATTTTTGTGTTTTGACATCAGTACTGAAGGTACTGAAGCCATGAATTTTATAATCTTTATTTTATAAATTTATATTTTATTAATTTTTTTTCTTGGAACAAGTGGCAATCCACGAATTTACGTACACCACGAAATGTCTTTTTTTCTCTACCCACGAAAATTGGTACCCACGAAATTAAATGAATTCACAGTAATTCATTTAAAACAAAACAAAAAAAAACATGGTACCCAGCACGGAACATAGTTTAAGATTGAACCCTATTTGATAATCACATTTTTTTACTGTTTTTGAAAACAGTAATTTGCAATTGGCTTGAAGCCATATTGTTTTGTTTACATGACTTCTGGGAACTACAAAATATATGCTCGTATAAACTCTAGAATTTAGCACCCAATATCACTATGAGTAAAGAAAGATACCTGATGTTTACTTATCACAAAAAGGCAATATATTGCTAAAAATACTTGTCAACCTTGACAAATCATGTGTGCTTTTAAGCGATTTTACAGTCGTGAAACGAAATTAGAGGAAAAACGAGATTTGCAAGAAATTCTACACTGAAAAAATGTTTTGTTTACATTTTTGCGTTTATGTAACGGATGAAAATCATGTGTCGATCAATATCCAATCAAAATCGGGATTACATCTATCATGCGGTATCCACGTGGTTAGACAGCTGAGCCTGTGATAATCAATACCGGTGGATATTTAACTTTTAAGACTTGAGAGACATTATTAGAGTTATATCCAGCAATCGTAGTCACTCATATCGTTATGTATCACGATTAACCAGTCCATCGGTCGGGAATATTGAAATTATGGTCCTTTGACCACAAACTTCTATATTTGGAAAAAATAAACTCGGAACTCTCGAGGGTTTTCTATACCACCCAGTGACGTAATCAAAGAATTCCAGGATATATTCCTTAGCCTATGGAAAGTCCAGAGAATTCCGAAGTTTACTTTCGTTTTCTTGTCAATGAAGTTGACAATTTTGTGCATTTCTCAACAAAAAGATTGTCCCCCCAATTGAACGGAAGGTAATCGAATTGAGCTCATGATATTCTTTGAAGCGAGCAGGTGTGGAAGTGATGTCTGCATAGTTAGTAAAATTTTCTTATTAGTAACAAGGCCCTGTGGTTGAACACGGCTAACAAACATGCTGGTACTGCTATTCACGAAAGGGGTTACACACAAAAAGGTAATAATTTAAACCACTCGAGTTACTGAATCTGTTGGAGCAAAAACATATTTAGAAATTGTAATGCTTCATTTTTTTTAAATGAAATGCAATGAAAGGTGACAATTTTTATATGTGCATCAAACAAATAATACAGTAAAGTCAAGCCTTCTGAAATGATGTTCCAATTACTTGTTTTTGATCATCTTACTTTTAATTGACATCTTACTTTTTGATAACTGTCTGGTCATCATCGCAACACATAAACACAGGAGTCTAAAAGCCCAGCAATAAAGTGGTTATGTAACATAAAATGTCTTGAAACCCCACACGGAGCTACATTGTGAAGCTATGGCCCTCAGTTTTCATCGAAGAAAAAATCTAGATGTGTTTCCTTAAGAGAGGCAACAATTGTACATGTTGTAAATTGTGTTCATTGGATATTTATCATAGAAGATGGTACAGTTTTTCATTCCAAATGAAATAACAGAAAAAGAAATGAAATGCAAGTGAGAAAATCTAAAGACTTGCATATCAATACCAGGCTCGGAAACAATGACATAAACATAACTGTAGATCTTTGTTTTCTGCCAAAAAAACAACTTTCTGTTGATTTTTTTACTGCCCCTACTCTAGTTGCAAACACTATTTATAGTATAAAGCTGTAAATGTCTTGCTTGCATGTGATCATAAAGCTAGAAAACAGTAATACTGCCTTTTGACGCTTTGATTATTTTTATCCCCTCGCCAACGAAGTTGGGAAGGGGATATAGCATTTGACCCTTTCGTCCATTCTTCCTTTCGTTCCTCCATTCAAACCTAAAACCATATATCTTTTGAATAACAAGTCGTAGATGGACAATGTTTTGTCCATAGATGCATCTTGAATAGTACTTGAGGTTGATATATAAATTAGGTGGATTTGACTTACATTTCATTCATGAGTGACTCATTTTAAAGTTTTTGTTAGAGTCCAGATCTGAGACACTACAACTTGTAGAGGAACAATATTTTGTATGTAGATGTGTCTTGTAAAGTTACAAAGCTTCAAATAAAAATCAGGTCACTTTGACCTATATTTCATGCATGAGTGACTTAGGTTAAAGTTTTTGTAAGAGTCCAGATCTGGGATACTACAACTCGTAGAGGAATAATATTTTGTATGTAGATGTGTCTTGTAAATTAGGAAGCTCCAGATAAAAATCAGGTCACTTTGATCTACATTTCATGCATGAGTGACTTAGGTTAAAGTTTGTGTTACAGCTTGGATTTTAGATACTACAACTCATTGAAGAATAATATTTTGTATGTAGATGTGTCTTGTAAAGTAGGAAGCTCCAGATAAAAATCAGGTCACTTTGATCTACATTTCATGCATGAGTGACTTAGGTTAAAGTTTGTGTTACAGCTTGGATTTTAGATACTACAACTCATTGAAGAATAATATTTTGTATGTAGATGTGTCTTGTAAAGTTGGAAGCTCCAGATAAAAATCAGGTCACTTTGATCTACATTTCATGCATGAGTGACTTAGGTTAAAGTTTGTGTTACAGTCTGGACTTTAGATACTACAATTCCATGAACTCATGGAAGATTAATCTTTGATCAGTAGATGCATATGCTATAGGATTTAGGCTCCTGATTAAAATAATGTCACTACATTTCTTGCATTACTAGGTTAGATTTAAGTAACAAGCCTGATCTTGAATGGTACAATTTTGTTGAGTGGACATAATACTAGACAAACATTCAACAAATGGGCGAGGGGATTAGCTGTCATTTTCGACTGCCCCTTCTCTTGTTTCCTCTTGAACTGCTGAAACAAATTCAATCAAACTTTACAGGAATGATGTATGGTAGGTACTTTACTAATATTGCTCATTTCCGTCTGTTCAGATAAAAAGCATGGCTGCTAACATTGGACACTATGGGAAAATCACATTTTCATTCTCTCTTTTGAAACCACTGAATCAAATTCAACGAAACTTTACAGGAATTATGTACGGAAGTTCCTTTACAAAGATTTCTCATTTGATTCAAATAAAAAAAAAATGAATAAAAACCCCAAACTCCAAAAAGCATGGCTGCCAGTGAAAAAATTAGGTTTAATATTGTACACTTTGGGCAAATTACATGTTAATCTTCTACTTGGAAACCACTGAAGCTAATTCAACCATTTCTTTAAAAGAAATATAGTAAATTAGTAATGAAGGTACTTTACTTATATTGTTCATTTTGTTCTGATCAGATAAAAAACATGGCTGCCAGTGCGAATCATAGCATAAGGAAAATCAAATTTTACAGGAATGATGAATGGAAGGTCCTTCACTAATATTGCCCATTTCGTTTTGATCCGACAAAAATCATAGCCCCTATTTAACCTTGGACTTTATGTAAAAATTATATTTTCGTCCTCTGTTCTGAAACCATAGAAGTGAATACGTCCAAACTTTACAGGGATGATTTTTTTTAAAAAATTGCTCATTTCATTCTGACCCAACAAAAAATATGGTTTAACAATTGGAGCCTATGGGAAAAATCATCCTTTTTCTCATTTGCTCTGAAAGTATTGAAGCAAATTGAACTACTAAACTGTATGGAAGGTACTTTACAAAGATTTCTCATTTCAATTGGATCTGACAAGAACATTGCTGTCAGTGGAGTACAAAGCTTAATATTAGACCTCATTAGAAATAACATTGTTTTGGGTCATTAGCATTTACATGGCTTAGAAGCATATTGTCAGGTGAATGACACAGACTCAGTCTCTGAGCTTATGAAGATAAGTTTTTAAAAGTCTGACAAATTTGATAGAAATGAAAATGAAAATTTGAATTTAGAATTTGTTCTAAAAGACTCCAGTGAGATGGTTTCAGTTTTGATAACTTAGGATAAAACTGTATAAATATTTTATGTTCCTTTCCTATAAGTCAAATGCATGTTCTGTTTTATGATGTAAAATGCTGTTTACATAGACATTTTCCATGTGAAGGTATCATTTATTACATCAGTGGCATCGGTGTAGGACAAAACAATCTGTTACTGTTGGGAAGTATGGTTTGAATAGGATGTGATCTAAAGACAAGCGGATTATAACATCATGAAATAAATGACAAGCATTGATGATTATATGGTATAATCTTTGTCATCATAAAGCGTTACAACTTAATAACAAATTTCAATTTCCGTAAAATAGGAAGTGAAGATATTGATTTTGAATTTAGGCTTAGTTACATAATAGTTTGGCTGGGACAACTTGATTACAGTTTAAAGTGTAATGTCATTATAAGGGACTTAATTCGTTTTCCAGTGGGAGAAGTTCATATTGCTGAAGTTAAACTTTTCATAAAACAAACAGAATTGAATTACAAATTTAAGATGTTCCATTAAGAATTGAATGCATTATTTGGAAGTTTCATTGGGGTATGAAAGTATTGACCAAAGCAGATTTTTAATGAAGTGCTACGCTTTTCATGTTGAAATTGTGCGGCAGTCAACACTCTCATAATCCCTATGAAACTACAAAATAATGCATTCAATTCTTATAATTACATTTTAAAACCAAAATGCAATAAACAAATTTATTTTAAAGAATGTACATCATGTACATTTGGATTATATTTTTACAAACTCATCCGCCACATGGCCATGGGGTCAAATGTGTTTCATTGGAAATGTGTGCTACGTGATCGATGTTCACCTATCAAACTTGCAGAATTTAAATGGATATGCATGAAATGTAATTATTTTATATTAAAAATAGTTTAAAACCCTTCCACCCAAGTTTGGGGAGGATTATGTCATGACTTTATTTTTTTGTTTCCATCCCTCCGTCCTTCTGTCAATTTTTCAGTCAGTCTTTAGAAGGTAGAGGGACAATAACTTGTGGTCATGTATATTCTGTCTTTGAACTGTATTTAAGATGTTAACCACATATTCAGGCTAAGTTTTATTAGGGCCCCGCCACATAGTGGCGGACATCCTATAGTAATCGCTCTGTCCGTCCGTCCGTAACAAAGTCGTGTCCGGGCTATAACTTTTTTGTCTTTTGAGATAGGCTTTTGATATTTTGCATGTAGATAGATCACTTAAACACAATGTGTCATGGATTATGATTGGTGACCTTTGACCTTGACCTTTGTCTTCAAGGTCAGATTTTTGCTTTTCTAGTGCTAAGTCATGTCCAGGCTATATCTTTTTTAGCTCACCTGGCTATGCCAGGGTGAGCTATTGCCATCACTTGGCGTCCATCGTCCGTCCATCGTCCGTCCGTCGTTAGCTCACTTTCAAAAATCTTCTCCTCTTAAACCACTGGGTCAAATGGAACCAAACTTTAACTGAATCATCACTAGGGTATCTAGTTTGTTATTTTGTATGTCTTAGGTCAAACAACATGGCTGCCGTTACTAAAAATAGAACATAGGGGTAAATTACAGTTTTTGGCAAATAACTCAAAAACCATTACTGATATCAAAAATCTGACAGAGGTAAAAATGATCAGCATGAGAAGATCTACCCATACTGAAATTTTGAAGATAATCTGATGACCCGTCTAAGAGTTATTGCCATTTTTCCGTAAAATTTTCAAAATTTTGATGTTTTTTATTTTTTATTTAAAAAACTATAACAGATAGAGGTTAAGTTTATATTGCATGTTAAGATCTACCCACATGGATTTTTTGAAGTAATCCAAGTACCTATATATGAGTTGTGGTCATTTATTGGTCAAAATTTTCGTGATTTTTTACTTTTTGTCCAATATTTCAAAAACGCTTTGAGATAGAGGTCGAAGTTTAAATTGCAAAAATGTTCAGCAAGTTAAGGACTATATTCTATTGAACACATTCAAGTTTTCCGATCACTTCCAAGATGGCCGCCAGCGTGGAACTTAGTTCACCATTTGACCTAATGGGAAAATTCATACAAAGAACTTCTTCTTGAGAACCACTGAATGGATTTGAACCAAACTGGGCATGAATGATGCTTATGAGGTACTGACCAAGTGTTGTTACTTTAGTGCTGATGTGTCATCCAACATGCCGCCAGCAATGATCTTAATTTTAACATTGGACCCTATGGGAAAATGCATACAAAGAACTTCTACTTTAGAACCACTGAATGGATTTGAACCAAACTTGGCATGAATGATGTTTATCAGGTGCTGACCAAGTGTTATTACTTTGGTGCCAATCTGTCATCTTACATGATCGACAGCATTAGACCCTATGGGAAATGCACACAAAGATCTTCTACAGAACTGCTGAATGGATTTAAATCAAACATGACATGAATGTGTTGACCAAGTGTCACCAGCTGTGCACTTAATTTAACAAAAGATCTTCTTCTAGAGAACTGCTTAATAGATTTAATCCAAACTTTGCTTATGAGAAGCTGATCAAGTGTTGTTACTTCAGTTCTGATCCATCATCCAACATGGCTGCCAGCAATAAA
The DNA here is from genome assembly GCA_002080025.1 of Modiolus philippinarum. Lineage (NCBI taxonomy): Eukaryota > Metazoa > Mollusca > Bivalvia > Mytilida > Modiolidae > Modiolus > Modiolus philippinarum. The sequence goes on from MJUU01072279.1 coordinate 15,985, forward strand.
TTGGACCCTAAGGGGAAATGAATACAAAGATATCATGGAAATCCATTGAATGGATTCAGTTTAAACAATGCATAAATGAAACTTGGGATTTTGACCAAGCTTGTTACTTTGGTGCTGATCCGTCTTCGACATGGCCACCAGTAGCAAAACTTAGTTTAACATTGGACCCAGTGGGAAATACATAAAAAGATCTCCTCTGAAACTGCTTGAACAATTTCAGTAGAATTTTGATATGATAGTCCTTATGTGACCCTCTTCAAAGTTTTTATGTTTAATAGCTACCAGCAGGGAACGTAGATTAACATCTGCCCCGCTCAAGTTTGGAAACCGCATTCAGAAATCTTTTCTTAAACTGCTTGAACAATTTTAATTAAATTTTATAAAAATTTTCTGATTTTTATGTACATTCACTACCAAAGATGGACCATCAAGTGGGAATTATAGTGCTGCAGGACCCAGGTGAGTGATACAGGCTCTTGAGAGCCTCTTGTTGTCTTTTGAGATAGGCTTTTGATATTTTGCAAGTAGATAGATCACTTCAAGATGATGTGTCATGAACCATGATTGGTGACCTTTGACCTTGAACTTTGTCTGCAAGGTCAGATTTTTGCTTTTCTAATAACAAGTTGTTTGCAGTCTATATGTTTTTTATACGACCGCAAAAATTTTGCGGTCATATAATGGTATGGTGTTGGTGTCGGTGTTGTGGTCGTCCGTGTCGTGGGCGTCGTCAGCGTCTGTGGACAGCAAAACTTTGCTTCTAGTGGACGGATCATTATGAAATTTTAATATGATGTATCTTGGCACACGCGTTAACAGAGGTTATAATTTTGAGTTTGTGGCCCCGCCCGTTTTAGAAAAAGGGGCCGAAAGGGGTGAAATTGGGTGTTTTCACATATTTGACTGTAGAATTTTTATTATTTATTGGATTTTGATGGGGTTTGTTACAGTGCGCTCCTGAAGAAATTTCCAATCTGTAATATGCCAACAGATTTCACGTAGCATGTACGGCTCTCGAGATATATGGGCCCAACAGGGGCAAATCCTCCAAAATATTTTTTTTATTTCAAGTCCGATTTTGATGCAGTTTTTTTCCTTGTGAAAAATTAATATGACGCTCAGCTATAAGATTTTTGGTAACTTGTTTCCTGTTCCAGCTATGAGGGGCTGAATGGGGCCAAAATTGCCAATTTGCAGATTATGTAGAATTTTTATTTTTCAACGGATTTGGCATAGCTCTAACCGTTTCCGAGCTACAAGGGGTCAAAGGGGCCAAAATTGCAATTTGTCTAAATATGTCAAATCTTTATTTTTCATCGGATTTCGATTGGATTTTTTTCTTTGGATTCCTCTTGATCTGTGCTTTTTGCAACAAGTCAACGGATTTTGTGTAGCTCTTACTGTTTCCGAGCTACAAGGGGTCAAAGGGGCCAAAATTGAAATTTTTCTAGATATGTAAAATCTTTATTTTTCATCGGATTTCGATGGGATTTTTTTCTTTGGATTCCTTTTGATCTAAGCTTTCAGTAGTATGTCAGCGGATTTTTGTTGCTCTTACCGTTTCCTAGCTACAAGGGGTCAAAGGGGCCAAAATTGCAATTTTTCTAAATATGTCAAATTTTGATTTTTCATCGGATTTCTGTGGGATTTTTTTCTTTGGATTCCTCTTGATCTAAGCTTTCAGTAGTATGTCAACGGATTTGGTGTTGCTCTTACTGTTTCCAAGCTACAAGGGGTCAAAGGGGCCAAAATTGCAATTTGTCTCAATATGTCAAATCTTGATTTTTCATCAGATTTCGATGGGATTTTTTTCTTTGGATTCCTCTTGATCTATGCTTTTTGCAACAAGTCAAAGAATTTGTGTAGCTCTTACTGTTTCCGAGCTACAAGGGGTCAAAGGGGCCAAAATTGCAATTTGTCTAAATATGTCAAATCTTGATTTTTCATCGGATTTCGATTGGATTTTTTTCTTTGGATTCCTCTTGATCTATGCTTTTTGCAACACGTCAACGGATTTTGTGTAGCGCTTACTGTTTCCGAGCTACAAGGGATCAAAGGGGCCAAAATTGCAATTTTTCTAAATATGTAAAATCTTTATTTTTCATCGGATTTCTATGGGATTTTTTTCTTTGGATTCCTCTTGATATAAGCTTTCAGTAGTATGAAAAAGAAAGGAAATGGGGTAAATATCAAGGAGACAACATCCCATATCCAGGCCAAAACGACCCAAAACAAAGCATCTAGAGGTCACCGTACGGTCTTCAACACAGTGAGGAACCTCACACCATAAAGCAAGCCCTCAATGGCCCCAAAGGGTAAAAAAGTGGATAAATCAATGGAAACAAACCACATCCAATAACCCAAATATCAAGAAACTAAAATTTTATAAGAAGACACAGACAAGTCAATCACCAACATATATTGTGGGGGGGTTAAACTCGTTTTCTTTGAACCAAACCCTCCCAAACGATATGTCAACGTATTTGGTGTTGCTTTTACTGTTTCCAAGCTACAAAGGGTCAAAGGTGCCAAAATTTCAATTTTTCTAAATATGTCAAATCTTTATTTTTCATCAGATTTCATGGAATTTTTTTCTTTGGATTTCCATGGATGAAACCACTGAAGTAACATATTTTGCATAGCTCTTGCGTTTTTTTTATCAATAAGTGATCAAAAGGGTTGATTTTTTCCCTAGTTTGTTTCCAGCTAATAACTGTGTCAAGCTTCTTTTTGTGTCCATCTAATTATTGTGTCAAGCTCTTTGAACTACTTTTGTTGAAATTTCAGTGGGCGACATGCTGCAGTCGTATCATGCTGCGCTCGGCGTAGCCCTTTATTGTCTTTTAAGATAGGCTTTTGATATTTAGCATGTAGATAGATCACTTCAAGACAATATGTCATGAACCATGATTGATGACCTTTGTCTGCAAGGTCAGATTTTTGCTTTTCTAATAACAAGTTGTGTGCAGTCTATATCTTTTTTGTCTTTTAAGATAGGCTTTTGATATTTAGCATGTAGATAGATCACTTCAAGACAATATGTCATGAACCATGATTGGTGACCTTTGACCTTGACCTTTGTCTGCAAGGTCAGATTTTTTCTTTTCTTATTTCAAGTCGTGTCCAGGCTATAACTAGTATGTCTTTTGAGGTAGGCTTTTGATAATTTGCATGTAGATAGATTACTTGAGGACGATGTGTCATGAACCATGATTGGTGACCTTTGACCTTGACCTTTGTCTTCAAGGTCAGATTATTGCTTTTGGGTATTACTTTCTGTTTATATCTTGATGATATGATTATGTCCATACTTGTGTTGTGTCCACACTTGTACTGTGTCCACACCTGTATTAATGTCCACACACACTTAAATTTGCTCTAATATACAGCGGGGCCCATAGAGATGGCTGCCATCTCTCTGATGTCTAGTTAGGGCCCCGCCACATAGTGGCGGACGCCCTATAGTAATCACTATCCGTGCGTCCATCCGTAACAAAGTCGTGTCCGGGCTATAACTTTTTAGCTCATTTGACCCAAAGGGTCAGTGTGAGCTATTGCTATCACTTGGCGTCCGTCGTCCATCCGTCGTCTGTCGTCTGTCAGTTAAACTTTTCACATTTTCATCTTCTCCTCTGAAACCAATGAAGCAAATTCAACCAAACTTTACAGGATTTATATATGGAAGGTCCTTTACATAGATTGCTCATTTCTTTCCGATCCGATAAAAAATATGGCCGCCAGCGCAGAACTTAGGTTTAACATTGGACCCTATTGGAAAATTCACATTTTCTTCTTCTCCTCTGAAACCGCTGAAGCACTTTACAGGAATGATGTACTAAAGGTCCTTAACAAAGATTGCTCATTTCGTTCTGATCCGATAAAAAAACATGGCCACCAGCACGGAAGATAGTTTAACATTGGCCCTGTGGGAAATTCACATTTCCATCTTCTTCTCTGAAACCACTTAACCAAATTCAACCAAACTTTACAGGATTGATGTATGGAAGGTCCTTTACAAAGATTGCTCATTTCGTCCGGATCCGATAAAAAACATGGCAGCCACTGCAGAACTTAGGTTTAACATTGGACCATAAGGGAAAATTCACATTTTCTTCTTCTGCTCTGAAACCGCTGAAGCAAATTCAACCAAACTTTACAGGAATAATGAACTGAAGGTCTGTAACAAAAATTGCTCATTTCATTCCGATCCAATAAAAAACATGGACGCCAGCACAGAACATACCGGTAGTTTATTTTGGCCCTATTGGAAATTCTCATAAAAAACATGGCCACCATGCAGAACATCGAAAACCCTGCTTCATCATTTTGTCAGGTGAGTGATACAGGCTCAGTGTCTGAGCCTCTAGTTTGATTATGTCATTTTCTCATCAACTATTTATGGTATGTCAATGATATTTGGTATGCAGGTTGGTCTTCTGGTATGTAGTACATGACACTGAGTGACGACAGTCTGCAATATATTTTTTGTCTGTGACCTCCATTTCACAGTTTAGTGAGTATGTTAAGTATCTATTAGTGGATGGTCAGTGATTTGTTGGTTGGTCTTGGGTAGAACACGACAACCAATCTGTTAGCAATCCTCCTTAAATTATTGAATTAAAAACACGACAGTCTAATATATTGCTATTGTCAGTGACCCGAATTTCACAGTCTAGTTAGCATGTTAAGTTTTTCTGATTAGGTCAGTTTGATTTTTATCCGTTTATCAGCCAATTACGGAGTCAGGCCAGACATCTCTTAGGGTCTATGTTTGTTAAATTTTGTTTTTATAAAAAGAATAATAAAAGTGTTGTTTCTGATACTCTGTAAATTATCTCCATTACTGGAATTGACCACATAAATGATTTTCCAATTATTATGGACATTTATTTCATATCAGAAACAAAAACTTCCATTATCCTGTTTTTAACTGTTAAGACAAAGTACAATCCAATTTTCTTAAGAGTTTAATACAATGTAGTTTATACAGTGCATTAATATATTTACTTTATGTTATTTTGGTGCTAAAGATGATGTCTTTGGACTTAATAAAACCGTAATCAACGATGCCATTGAAAGGCTTATGTTTTGTTCCAAGTCAAGTTGTATCCTAATGAAATCTACAAATCAATAGAAATGATTGAAATCTCTATGATAAATGATGTGGAATCAAATGATAAACCCATTTATTCTTGGTGCAATTGCATAAAATGTTCTGCAGAAATTTCCAAAGTCGGTTTTATGTCTGAAGTTGGTCATAATTAAAAAATCAGTTATATGTTCAGTTTATTCTAATGACATTTCGAAATGTTCTAACAAACCATTAATATCCATTTAGTTGTCACATTTTACATTTTCAGGCATGCTTTCATTTTCTCTTTGAATATTTTTTAGACGAATTTGGGCTAAATCTTACAATCGTAAAAGATCAGTTACATATAAGTGATTTTAATAAATCTACACTTCAATTCAGTAATGTTGGTAGATTATAAGCCAGATTCAAATTATAGGAGACTTTATCTCAAAAAGAGAACAGATGAGTCTGTATGTACATGCGTCCAAATATTTAATCTTGGCTATAACTTTTGAACTATTTTAGATAGACTTATCATACTTGGAAAGTATATAGATCTAGGCAAGAGGAACATAAATATGCCCCCCCCCCAAAAAAAAAAAAAAAAAAATTAGGTCAGGTCAAAGGTCAAGGTCATAGAGATCAAAATTTAAGTCTTTGATTCCATTTTCATATGTTTTGTATGTAAAGAAATATAACTCTAATCAGAATATTAAGATTCCATTTTTCAGATTTATTAGATTAATACAAGTGGTGCTGGAGGTCACAAACACATCTTGTTTCTGATATAAGGGAGTATAAGCGTCAGATTTCAGAAGCATTCCATATCCTCTTGTTTTATCCATTTAAACAGGATTAAATTTTTTTGGACATCATATTTTCTTGGTCATAGGTCACATTAAAATGCATTAAATAGACAATGTATAAAATTTATTAACTTCCAATTATATTTTCATATATTTTAAGGCATAGTGGAAATTGAAGGAAAACTATAGAGATAACTGTTTCCCGCCAAAATTTTATGTCTTGTATCTCAAATATTCTTACATGGATTTTCAAAATTTTTTTGATCATGTTGTTCTATTAAAAGGTAATCATTTTAAATCTTATTACAAAATTTCTGAAACTCATACTCCCTTAAGTCAGTTTGAGTTTTCACATCAATTTAGCGACCAAGCAGGGATTGCCAAGACATCTATTAGGGTCCTCACTTGTTCATATGTCTCTGCTAAAGAACAATTTTTACCAATATTCTGTTGAAAACAGTGAACAGATTCATAAATTTAACTTCTGTCATTATAAATGAAGCTTCACAACCTTTGTGCCGTCGCAAAAGATATTTGAATCAATCACACATATTTTCAGAATAATGACAATCCCATAATTCCATTAAGTTATAGGTTAATATTTCTGTTAATTTTATCCCAGTCAACCTTTAATGATAATTTCAATTTATTCTATAACAGCATACAAATATATACATTTAGTGTACCCTTGGCATCACTGCAGGAGTGTCCATAATTTCATAATATTGCCAGACAAGACATTAACTGCAATCTGCAGTTACTTTCCAGACTTGTTCAATCCTTATGAAATTGCACAATTTGCCTTGGCACAAAAGAGATGGGTAAAAAGGGAAAATTAGGCGTTTTCATATATTTAATATTTGGTTGTAGAATGTTTATCATTTATCAGATTTTGATATTTTTGTACGACCGCAAAAAATTTGAGGTCGTATAATGGTATGGTGCTGTTGTCGTTGTCATCGTTGTCTGTAGACAATTTTGTTTTTAGTCACTAACTATATTCAAGATTGTCAATCCTTATGAAATTTTAACACAGTGTTGCTTGGCACAAAAGGAAGCTTTGGATAAGTTTTGGTGACATGTGGCCGTGCCCGTTTTTAAAAAAGGGATCAAAAAGGAGTTAATTAGGTGTTTTCTTATATTTGGCCATAGAGTATTTATTAGTCCCCTTTGCGCTCTGTCCATCCGTCCGTCTGTCTGTCTGTCCACCCGTCTGTCAGTCCCGCTTCAGTTTTCCGCACTTTTTTTCTAAACCCTTGCAGGTATTGATCTGATATTTTGTGTGTGAGTCTACCTTAATGATCTACAGACCAAGTGTAAGTTTGGTTCCAGTCCACTGATTTTAGGGGGAGTTATGGGCCTTGGACTTAGAAAATTTTAGTTAAATGACAGTTTTCCACACTTTTTTTCTAAACCGTTGCAGGTATTGATCTTATATTTTGTATGTTAGTCTACCTTAATGAGTTACAGACTAAGTTTAAGTGTTGTTCTGGTCCTTTGATTTTTGACAGAGTTATGGGCCTTTGACTTAGAAAATTTTAGTAAAATGACAGCTAACTGCACATTTTTTATACGACCGCAAAATTTTGAGGTCGTATAATGGTATGGCGGCGGCGGCGTCGTCGGCGTCTTCTGTGTACACTTCATTTCCATGCAAAACTAAAGTTCTAGTCGATCAATCCTTATGAAATTTTAACACAATGTTCCTTGGCACAAAAAGAAGGTTGGGATTGGTCTTGGGTATTGTGGCCCCGCCAATTTTCTAAAAAAGAGCCAAAAAGGGCCAAATTAGGTGTTTCATATATTGGGCTGTAGAATGTTTATCAGATTTTGATGGGGTTTCTTTCAGTGTACTCCTGAGGAAATTTCCAATCAGATGTATGGCAACGCATTTCACGTAACATGTACCATTTATGAGATAAATGGGTCCCAAAAGAGGGGAAAAAAATGTATTTTTTTCATTTTTTATCCGATTTTGATGCAGTTTTTAGCTCACTTGGCCAAAGGCCATGTGAGCTTTTGCCATCACTTGGGGTCCGTCGTCCGTCCGTCCGTCTGTCCGTCCGTTAACTTTTATTCAAAGATCTTCTCCTCTGAAACTGCTGGGCCAATACTAACCAAACTTGGCCTGAATCATCACCAGGGTATGCTCTTTCAAGTTTGTGATTTTTATGTCCGTAGACCAAACAGCATGGCCGCTGTTACTAAAAATAGAACATAGGGGGTAAATTGTCGTTTTTTGCAAATTACTCGAAAACCATTGCAGATATCAAAAATTTGACTACCAAGTCAAACTGAACCAAACTTGGTCACAATAGTCCTTGGGTGGTCCTCTTTAAAGTTTGTGATTTTTACGTTCCTACCTCATCCAAGATGGCTGCCAGCGTGGAGCACAGTTTAACATAGGGACCCAATGGGAAATGCATTTAAATGTCTTCTCCTCTGAACCCACTGAGCCAATTGGAACCAAACTTGGTTACAATAGTCTTTAGATGTTTCCCTTCAAAGTTTGTGATTTTTATGTTCATACCTCATTCAAGATGGCCGCCAGCAGGGAACATAGTTTAACATAGGGACTCTATGGGAAATGCATTCAAATGTCTTCTCCTCTGAACCTACTGAGCCAATTGGAACCAAGCTTGGTTACAATTGTTTTTGGGTGATCCCTTCCAAAGTTTTTGATTTTTAGTTTTCACTTCATCCAAGAAAATGTAACATCTGGTGAACAGATTTATAGTATGAATGGGTGGTCTATTGGTGACAATGAATAAAACCAGCCGCCAGGTGAGCAATACAGGGTCACGTGAGCCTCTAGTTCAAATTTCATTGTTCGACATGCTGCGGTCGTATCATGCTGCACTCAGCGTAGCCCTTAATGAGTTACAGATCAAGGTAAAGTTTGGTTCCAGTCCACTGATTTTTGACAGAGTTGGGCCTTGGACTTAGAGAAAATTTTAGTAAAATATCAGTTTTCTGCACCTTTTAAGCTCACCTGGCCTAAAAGGCCAAGTGAGCTTTTGCCATCACTTTGCATCCGTCGTCCGTCCGTCGTCTGTCGTCCGTTCGTCCGTCAACAATTTCAAAAATCTTCTCCTCTGAAACTGCTGGGCAAATTGTAACCAAACTTGGCCTGAATCATCACCAGGGTATGCAGTTTCAAAATTGTGTTCGATTAGTCTGAGGGTCAAACAACATGGCTGCTGTTACTAAAAATAGAACATAGGGGTAAATTGCTGTATTTTGCAAATAACTCAAAAACCGTTACAGATATCAAAAATCTGACAGGAGTAAAAATGATCAGCATGGCAAGATCTACCCGCCCTGCAATTTTGAAGAAAATCTGAAAACCTGTCTTGGAGTTATTGCCCTTTTTCCGTAAAATTTTAATTTATTTTATTTTTTATTTGAAAAACCATAACAGATAGAGGTCAACTTTAAATTGCAAAAATGTTCAGCATATCAAGA